>JANRMT010062841.1:3249555-3263880 GCA_026402145.1 Polypterus bichir lapradei | reverse complement strand
ATAGATAGCATTAAATGCTTTGTTACCTTCAGACCAGGGGGTCCTCGTCGACCTTGTGGACCCTTAAAAATAAACATAAAACACAGCAGTGGTTAGCAGTGCACTTTGAAGAGGCCAGCAGGCTGCGTCACATAATAAATGTGAATATATTGGGTACGCAGACCCTCTTTGGTCTATTTTTTGAGGTTTGAACCTTTTCAATTCAACCTCAGGCACATATGGACTTGATCTGTAGGACTGGTAGGACTTTACCATTCTGGGATTGCCGTAATTAAATCCTGACATGACGCCATTTTGACTGAAGGTAACGGGGATTTTGCTTTTTGTACAGTTGACGCGGCCTTCACACAGCTCATATTTAAGATCAATTTAGGATCCCCAAGCCATCAAACCTCAGAATAAGACAAACGTGACACCACTGGCACATTAATGGCGGTGCACTGAGGCCGAGTAGATCCTGAAAAAATCAAATCATCTCAAATCTGACATTTGGACCAGCAGTGTATTTCTGCAAATCACTTCACTTCCAGTGGCTCTCACTAGTTATTTCATCTCCTTTGTTTTTCAGTTCTATGTTACAATATCCTTTTTCTACCCACATCAATGAAACAACATTTTAAAATTGCTTCTGAACGTCTTAAGCCGTAAGAGAAACCTGTGGACTTGCTGTGTCCTCGTGCCCTGCACAGCATGACAATTGTAGGACATCACACATCCGGAGATCTTGGAGAAGGCTGGCAGTTTTTCTTCGGGGCACCAACCCAGTTGGTGTCCCGACATTTCTTTTTCTCTGCAGTGTTTCCCCTCTACTGACGACAAGCTGAACAAAGAGTGGACTGAGTGCAAGGGGGGAGCAGGCGAAGATGGTGGTCAAAAATCAGAAAGCAAACCATCAACAACATGGGATGACAAAAAGGGCAGAAGAGGCAAAGCCATACCAACTAGCATTGTGGTTTCACCGGGGTTTCCTGTTTCTTGTCCTTCTGTTCATTTCTTCTGTTTTTTTTTTTTTATTAATTAGTGCGTGATTTTCTTTCACAACAGTGGTGTCACGTCTATTGGTTACAGAATATGCTTTTGGTTTTCTTTCTTGCCATTTTGTACTTTGTTCTTCACTAACATTAAACCTCAGACTTACTCGGTTTCCTGGAGGGCTGCCACTTCCGGGGATGCCATCTGGTCCCGTGTCACCCTATGGAAAGACATTTATAAATCCAGACATCATTACTATGAACATGGAGAGAAAGCTAATAAGCTTTTAGCTCAACAAATTCACAAGCAAGAAGTCCACAACGCAATCCCAGTAATCACCAACACGAACGGAGACAAAATCATCGACCACAAAAATATAATGCACACATTCAGAGACTACTATAAATCCTTATATTCTACTGAGTTTAAAGAAGACAATACACAATCTAATGCATTTCTGGATACATTATAGATACCACAAATAGACACTTTTAATGCGGAGCAACTCGATAAACCTCTGGCATTATCAGAATTACTAGGTGCTATAAAGGCACTTCAAGGCGGAAAAGCAGCAGGCCCTGATTGCTGCCCATCAGAATTTTATAAGAAATTCTCCACTCAGCTAGATCCCCCCCTATTAGCAACATTTATGGAAGCCAGAGACAATCAAACTCTTCCTCAAACTTTTGGCCAAGCATTTAATATTAGATTAGATACCCTACCTTTTATTATTGTAGAACAGTTTAAATACCGAGGGGTAAACATCACAAGTAAACATAAAGCTCTTTATCAACAAAATTTTGCCGTCTGCATGGAAAAAATCAAGCAAGACTTGCACAGATGGTCAACCTTTCATCTCACTCTAGCTGGAAGAATTAACACTGTTAAGATGAATATTCTTCCTAAGCTCCTTTTTTATTTCAAAACATTCCAATATACATCACTAAATCATTTTTAAGCAATTAGATTCAACAATAACCTCATTTATTTGGAACTCAAAACATCTACGTATCCGAAGATCGACCCTACAAAGACCTCAGGCAGAAGGTGGCAAGGCTATACCTAATTTTCAGTTTTATTACTGGGCAGCAAACATACAAGCTATAAAAACCTGGACACAAATAGAAGAACATACACAGGCTTGGTCCGCAATAGAAGTAAAATCCTGCAGTACTTCTTTGTATTCCCTGCTCTGTGCCCCAATTAATGCAAGTTATTGGCAATATACTAATAACCCAATTGTGCTTCACTCACTTAGAATATGGAACCAACGTAGAAAGCTTTGTAAGACGGAGAAGCTTCTATCTGTGGCACCTCTGCAAGAGAACCACTTCTTTCAACCTTCACAAACATATGCAGTTTTTAATATCTGGAAAAAATTTGGGATTAACTTGCTTAGAGATCTTTGTATAGACAACATCTTTACAATTACATTCCAAATTTAACATTCCAGCTACACATTTCTTTCACTATCTTCAAATTAGGAACTTTGTTAAACAGAACCTTCCCGATTTTCCTCATCTTACACCCTCATCCATGCTGGAAAAAATATTGCTCAATCTCAAGGACTCAGACACCATTTCTGTAATATATAAAATCATTTTACAGTCCCTCCCTTTCAAAGATCCAAGAGGACAAAGGGAAAAAGATCTCTCAATTAATATATCAGAAAAGGAGTGGAAAGTAGCAATGCAGAGAATTCACTCGAGCTCCATATGAGCAAAGCATACAATTATACAACTCAAAATTATATATCGAGCACATCTGTCTCGCCTAAAACTCTCCAAAATGTTTCCAGGGCAAGACCCTACTCGTGAACGCTACAATCAAGTCCCAGCCTCACTGGGTCACATGTTCTGGGCCTGCACCAAATTAACATTATTCTGGACCAAAATTTTTAATTACCTTTCAGACAGCCTTGGTCTCACAATCCCTCCTAACCCATTAACAGCTGTGTTTGGGGTTCTTCCAGATGGGTTTAAAGTGGAGAAGGACAAACAAACTGTGATTGCATTCACTACACTTTTGGCACGCAGACTTATTCTGATAAACTGGAAGAACCCAAACTCTCCTCTTTTGAGACAGTGGGAATCCGATGTTTTATACTATTTGAAATTGGAAAAAAATCAAATACTCAGTCAGAGGATCCGTACAGACTTTTTTCAAAACATGGCAGGATCTAATCAGTAATATTTTAAAATAAGCTCATAAAGCACAGAGGAAGCAATTATTTCTGTATTTCTTTGTCTTCTCCATTCATCTCTATTGACTTATCAAACTTATCGATTTAGGTATGTTTACAAGCCTTAAGTTTTACTCCGTTTGCCTTGCTCTCTCTCTCAGGGGTGGGGGTCGACTTGTTCTCAATTCTACTTTTTGTAAAAATTGATTGATTTGTATGGAATGATTGCAATAAAATTAATAAAATTAAAAAAAAAAAAGCATACCGTAATCTCTTGGACCAACAGCGTGAGTTTTCTGCCTTTGACTTATATGACCAACATTATAAAATACCAGAAATTATACAGTAAAATCACTGTATACACTTATCAAGTGTATACGGCAGTTAGATGAAATAACGTCCTCCAGGACCAAAGGTGCAACGTACAACATGACAAGACAACGGCACCAATCCGAGAGCACTTCAGACAGATCACAAGAAGATGAATGGGAAGGAGGAATAAATAATATAATGTTTACACATATAGCTGCACATGTATGCTAAATATACAAATACCTATACCTAATTATGAAAATATATATCTAACAAAAAGGACTTTGGGGAGGAGGGAGGCACATCAGAGAGGCTGTAACAAATGCAAACTATAGACGTTGTACCACAAGATCTGAGCCGAGTGGTAATTCAGAGCCACGTGGGCTTGTCCTTCATGTTTCTGACGTGAATCAAACAGAAGAAAGAATAACCAGCACCATAGTCACACAAGTCAGCCCAGGTCAGAGGTCAGCCCCCCATAGGTCACCCACCTGTATTCCTTGTCTTCCTTTCTGCCCTTTGGCGCCCCGAACAGTGCTGTCCACGCCTGGATCACCCTGCGGAAGACAAGATACTTCATCAGATATAGGATGTGCTGGAAAGCCAAAGAAACCATTCTGCTTGGAAACATAAAGAGGGGTAGGAGGGGCATCCCAAATGGGAGGGGTGGAGCTTTACATGCTCAGAAGACCTAAGTAATGGAAGGACAGGGGGAGACCACCTATCAGGGCTATGGACTCCCCTGAAACGCTAGGCGGTGGCGTCTCTGCATTAGATCAGATTAGGTAAACTTTTTTAATCCCAAGGGAAGAATTTTAGATGCATACAGCAGTAGAAACATAAAAACAAAGATCCAAACTCATCGGACAAATAATACCGGCAATCAATTGATAAACAAATAAATAAAATAAATAAATAAACATAAATTTAATGAGTACATCAAGTAGAAGCATCAGTCGCTTGATAGCAGTGAGCAGAAAAGACCCCCTGAGGCACTCGAGTACCTCTGAGTCAGCCTGGGAACTGAAGTGCTGCTGGGCAGGCTGGCAGGGTGCCATCAGAGGGTGCCCAACTATGAGGGGCTTCCACCTCACCCAGAAGTGTTTGCCCCATGCAATGTTGTTGCATTGGAAAATTCTCTGGCATAAAGGGAGCCATCTCACCTCACCTCAGGGAGTTGGAGTTGGGAGAGAAAGAGGAGATCACACGCCTGGGGAGTTGTGCTGGAGGTGGCCTTCTGTTAGAAGAAGCTCTGGAAGGGGATTTTTGTAAAATAAAAAAGTAAGCTTTTTTTAAACCAGGGACTTGTGAGTTGTATTTGGGATTTGGGGGTCTGAGATTCCCCCTACTGGCCACAAAACACCAATCTACATCGTGAAGCTTTGAGGCTTTCTTTGTATTTGTGCCGAAAAATATTTAAAGCTTTGAAGCCTCAGCCCCCGTATGAACAGCAACATCTGGTGGTTAACTGAGGTCAAGGCGAGCTCTCAAGAGCACAAGTGAAGCAGTACTCACTGTTTCAGTCTCATGTCACCAGTTACAGGTCAGAAGAGTCTGTTCATTTTATTCTGCTGAGGTCCTTGTCCATTTATACTATTTAACTTTTGAATTCTGTTTTCCGCTGTTAGTCGCCATCTGGCACCAAAGCTCTCCAAATCGCTCTCTCCTCACAAACCAACATTGTTGAATGAGAATGATGCATTTTATATAGATAGGCTACCTGTTAACTTAGAGCCAAAGCTGTCAAACCGACGAAACGCTGTCAAACGGATAAAGAGTGCTGTGAAGCACTGATGATGTTTGAAGCTTCAAACATCGCAGGTCACGTGACAGCAGCGTTTTGACCCAGTGAGTCGACTCGCTACGCTTCAGATTGACTGACGCAAGCTTCAAAACTTCGGGATCATTTTCCCATCTCTACCTTTATGTGTAAAGTTTGACTTTTTCTGACTTTGGCTGCCACTACCAACATCTCAACAACTGTATCTGTCACAGGCCTTGGGCGTACTTGTGTGACACCCTTAGGGAGCAATATTCCCTCAAAAAAAAAAAAACCTTAAAACCCCCAAAACGTCATTGTAGTGAGGTTTGTGTTTTTCAACTGCGAAGTCGCATGACAAATGAGGCGTCGTGCAAATTTAGCTAACCAAATGGCAAAGGAGAGACTCGGCAGTTACCGTCCTCTCACTGCTTGTAAACCCTGGTGGTCATCGTTATCACGGGGGGGGGGTCGCACCTGTGCCTCTCCATAGCATGCTAACACGTCAAATGGTGGCAGGACATCATAAACTATAATGAAACTCTACTTTGGGTTAAGACTTGTTCACTTACAGGGTCTCCTCTGAGCCCATCCTCTCCACGATCTCCTGGAAATCCTCTGACACCTCTGAAGCCCTAAAATGAGAAGAACATAAGAACACTCACTGAGGCAGGCTGCGCTCTAGGAGTGTTACTGAGAATAAAATCAAAATTCAGAAAACCGGGGTGTAACGAGCCATTAGTTATAAGAAACATACGACAGGAGACAATTCAGTCCATAAGGCCCATTTGTTTAGCTAATTACTCAGCTGTCCCAACATCTCATCTCGATTCTTCTTAAAGGTTGTCAACTCCAAGTCTCTGCAGTTTCTTCAGAGTCCGTCTCAAATGCACTTCTCCTTAAAGTCCACTGATGTCCTCGAGTATTTGAGTCCCCCCAAAGCTGAAAGAGTTCTGCTGGATCTCCTTTATTTTGAAGAACTGGATGAGGTCCTCACAGAGTCTCATCGTATTTTAAACACTAAACAGGTTAAAGTCTCTGACATGTCCTTAAGTCCTGGGGTTCACCTGGTTCCTCACATCTTCTTAGGGTCAAGTGCTGCTAAGTTTTTCTCGTACCGTGGTGTCCAGAACTGCACACAATACTCCAGATGGAGGACACCACCCTATAAGCAGCATGTTCTCCATAGTTGTGAGCTCCAGAGCAGGTACGGGCACTTCAAATGGTGAACTACAAAGCAAGTGTGAGCAGTTTAAGAGAATGTGACACGGAAACGTTGGCCAAATAATCTTCAGACCTAAAAAAATGTTATCTGAAGACAACAAATTCACATAAAAATATTCCAGTCTTGGATTTGCACTTCTGGCACGTGACAGAATCAACAGAGTCTTCTTCGAAAAAGGATTTCAAGGCAGCCTCAACCACCCAGCATTCCAAGTTCACACCTTGTGTTTTGTGTTTAGATTCTCTCTTCCTTCTTTGGTCTTTTCATTTTTGTCCTTTTTGTATTTTCTTCATCTTTTCTCTCCCTTCTTCTTTCCATTCCCACTATCACTAAATAAAGGCCTTCAGGTGTGCAACTTCATATACCAGTTCTATCAGAAAAAATCGTTCGAACAATGGGCTTCTGGTGTCTGGTCTGCCTCATCAGACCATTGTGATCTCCTCCAGCATTGTCATCATCTGACGGAAAGCGCAGGCCGCACCGTGTCTTTAAAATTTGACTGTAATTATGGCAGTCCGTTCTCAAGTACGAGTGGTCAGTACGTCGGACATTCTTAACCTGGGGATTGTTCGTACTTCTGGGGGCTTATTACATATTTTGCAGAACATAAGACAGGACTTTTGCTTTGTGCCTATGGCTTCTGATTACGGGTTTGTGCTTTTCGCCCTTTTGTTTTTGCTCCTTATACTGACTTTTAGGCCATCTTCCGATTTTATCTTTTCCTATTTCATCCCCTGGCCATTTTATTTCAGTTCACCCTTTTGGCTCCAGCATGCTTTGGTTCAAATGTTAATCCACAGCCATCTCTCTTCTGTCCTTGAATCCAAAGCTTTCTACTGTGTGCCACTGGTCAGTTAGAAGGTGGCTTTTTGTAGATGGACGCCCACACACTTGGTAGCGGGGCTTGTGCCTTTGAGAACTTGGTGTACCACAGACAGAATCTGCTTGACTTGAGGGATTAAATGTGAGTGAGCAGCAGTCAGCCTTGAACTACACGGTGGGGAAAGACCAAGACAAGAGAATTCACTTACCCGATTTCCAGGGCTGCCCGTTTCTCCAGGGTTTCCAGGTAATCCGCGTTCACCCTGAGTTCATGAGAAATAAAACAAACAGGTATCGTAAAGAAAATGGCCAGACACAAGTCGACGAATATGACAATATCACTCCTAAAACACAACACCTCTGCATGGTGGCGGTCCCAGACCGATCCAATATACACATACTGGTGTCTTCTAGGCTTTAAGTGATCTGTTTGAACTTAAGACTCAAAAGCCATTATACTACAATTGGTTTGCACCAAGGAAGAGCAGCCATCTTTGTCATGGCTGAGGTTATAAATGGGGTCAAATTCCAACCCCTGCTGAATAAAAATATTCAGACACAGCAAAACAGGAACAAGAGACCCTAAAAGGTTAACAAACACCAGGCAAAGAGTCACTGGTGAGCTGCACTCATGATGGCTGAATGCAGGGACTGCTCGTGTTGTGTAATTGATTTTAACATCTGCAGGACGGCCATTTACTGGCGATCTGATATCATTGGCTTTCTGTTGTTCCTACCACACCATTTAAATTATTGATCAAGGGAGGTTATTTGCTGTCAACCAATCAGCTTTAAACCTGATGGCCTCTGACATCACAAACCAGGAAGTGCACCAAAAAAAAAACACACATAAAATTGATCGTTTGAATTGGAAAAAAATCCTCTGTGCTCATTCATAAAAACGTGCAGCTGACAAATCAAAATAAAATGTGGAAGGTAACCGTAGAGAAATGAAAGAAACAGACCGAGAGACGTCACGTCCGTTGAACTTGTAATGAGGGACAGGAAACGAAATGGTCAGACACAGAAACAAAGAAAACATGAAGGGGAAATCGAAAAGAGAAGTCGGGAACGGAAGGAAGTCGAGAACTGAAATGAAACCTGGAGCAAGGCCTACTTCATGGATAAACTAACTGCTCGAGAAGGATGAACGGATTAAACTATGTTGTGGAGGCGCCATATTTATAGCAGAACTTTTACATGTTATTGAAGTGCCATTCGTGGCAACGTGAGATGTAACTGCGTGTTGTGTAAAGAAACAATTGTAATGACAAATAAAAAAAAAAATTAAACTTTGTCCAAATAAATAAAAAAGTAGCTTCAAACCCCACCAAATGGATTCTCCATAATAAAAATCATCACCTAACATGTAACACAAAAGGAAAAATGTTTTATTTATGATGTAATCCTCCTCTCGATGTGCACACCAGGGGCCTCATGCGTAGAATTCACACTATAACATGACGTAAGCACAAAAGCCGAAATGTGCTTACGCACAGAAAAATCCAGATGCAGGAATCTGTGCGTACTCCATCTTCCACGTTCTTCCGCTCCATAAATCCCGGTCAGCGTGAAAAGTAACGCTCGTGCACATGCCTTCTGTCCTGCCCCCAACTCCTCCCAGAATTACGCCTCTATGAATATGCAAATCAATATACAGTACAGGCCAAAAGTTTGAACACACCTCCTCATTCAATGTGTTTTCTTTATTTTCATGACTGAAGGCATCAAAACTCTGAATGAACACATGTGGAGTTATGTACTTAACAAAAAAAGGTGAAATAACTGAAAACATGTTTTCTATTCTAGTTTCTTCAAAATAGCCCCCCTTTGCTCCGATTACTGCTTTGCACACTCTTGGCATTCTCTCGATGAGCTTCAACAGGTAGTCACCTGAAATGGTTTTCCAACAGTCTTGAAGGAGTTCCCAGAGGTGTTTAGCACTTGTTGGCCCCTTTGCCTTCACTCTGCGGTCCAGCTCACCCCAAACCATCTCGATGGTTTTCAGTTATTTCACCTTTTTTTGTTAAGTACATAACTCCACATGTGTTCATTCATAGTTTTGATGCCTTCAGTGAGAATCTACCAATGTAAATGGTCATGAAAATAAAGAAAACACATTGAATGAGGAGGTGTGTCCAAACTTTTGGCCTGTACTGTAAATCACCCTTAAGCTCAGCATTCTATGAGAAAACAATGGGAAAAGCACGGGGGAAAATATAAGAATTTCAGCGAATACCAAGTGGAGGCAAAGGAAAAACATACTATTTGTTTAATTGAACCGTGGTATAATCAACAAAAGGAAGTTGATTGAGTGACATAGCGTGTTGGAGAAACTTGAAAGCTCACGTTCACAAAGATGCACAGAGCCAAAATAAAAAAGAAGTCACAAGTCGCCGTGAAAAGGCAAGTTGTAGCCCACCGTCTGAGCTTATTAGGGTACAGACAAAAACAAAATAGGCACACAGTGGGGAAAAAAGCATGAAATGTCAACTTTAATCTCGAAATTTCCACTTTAATCACGTAGTTTATTTTGTCATTAAAGTAGAACATCATAAACTTCATCTTAAAATCATTTAATTTACTAGTTTCTCAAATCCCATCGTAACTAAAGTAGCACGTTAAATGCTTTGTTTTATATTTGATCTTCAATGTGCTCTGTGTGTGAGTCACAATGTGCTTCCGTTCTTTTTCTTCCTCCGACAGGACACAGAATCCATTACATTTGCGATATTACAGCTGTCTGAATAATTAAAATACTGAGATGTATACGTGATATCATTTTCATGATGATTGGAATGAAAGTGCGTTATTAAACATGGAAACACAATGGCGCAGTGATGGTTCATGTCTCACACAAGATGCTGCTGCACCATGTGCGAACTTCGATGAAATAATTTATTGTAGCAGTCCTGTCTCTTTCAAAACGTACTAACCTGCAATTCCTGTCCTTCCTTTTCTTTCCCCAAATACCCAGTTGCCACACAATCAGCTCTGACGTTAAGCCATCTGTAAGCTTACAACGAAGATTCTTCAAAACTTTTAAGGAACATTGAAATATCTTCATAGTATGTGTTTAATTATTCTATCTGTCTATCCTTCCAGTGTCGCGCCAGCCTCAGCAAATATATAGCGCAAGGCAGGAACAATACGTGAACTTGCTAGCACTGCGGCACTGTGTCCTCACATGTTTAATTATTAACAATATAGACTATTTAAATGAAGTTAAAGTTTTATCTGTATAATATAATCAACATATTTTGCTGCATTTCATCTTAAAAATGATATCATCATCATACGTAAATACGCGCTTTATAAAGTGGCGCAGGTTGTGTGATATTATAACTATAGTGCAAGTTTACAGTGAGGCGATTGTACTTATAAGTACAGACAGTTCTACAAGGAGCAATTGATTGAGTGCGTTTACAGTTCTTGGGATGAAACTGTTTGTGAACCGCGAGGTCCGTACAGGAAAGGCTCTGAAACGTTTTGCCGTGGCTGAGACAGCGTGTTCTTAATGCTGTATACCGATAATTCTCTTTCCGATCAGCTGCTGCTGTGATTCACACTCAGATACAGTGATATAAATACTCCGAGCGGTGCAGTGAGAGTAATATGGAAAAAGATGATCTGCTGTGGCAACTCCTAACGGGAGCAGTTGAAAGAAGAAGAAGAAGAAGAAGAAGGTGCAGTGAGAGTAACAACGCTACAGCAGTTCTGGTATTTGGAATACTATGGCTATTCCCTGGACCATTATATTGTTACAAGTTAATTACAATCAGATGCGTTACACTAATAAACAATATGCGATTAGTTTCAGTGTATTTATAAAGCCGCGTCAGGAAAATAAGGAGTAACCACACAGGAACAGTAGCACTGCTTTGACGCTGGATGCCGCCGGTCTGCAAAACTGAGCGGAGAACTTGCGTACGACAAGGTATGAGGTACCGTGGAAAAGTGCGAGGCTTTACGCCAAGTGTAGGTTTTATACATCGTGATTTGAACGTGGAAAAGTTCTTACGCAACATTTCTGTGCATACGCACCGTTTATGCATGAGGCCCCAGGAGTGCGACCATCCAGGGAATAAAAGGTGAAATCCAGCAAGCAAGTAAGAACCATGAAGATCCTTAAATGACTCCTCAGGACCATCAAATATTCTACTCTCGTACCACGTATCTTATATATAAATGTCTACGGGTGGACTTGTGTGTGTCTGTCTGTCCAGCCTGGAAGTGCGAGGCTACAGCATGACACTCAAAGAAAGCAACCCTGTCGTCAAAGTGAAACCGCCAACAAAAGAGAAACTTGCTTAGCCACTGATACACAAGTGAGGTGAGCACATTGGCAAAATGAAACTGCCGAGGAAAGAGAAACTCGCTTAGCCACTAAAACACAACCAATGTGATTGATTGATTGAAGTGCCAGGAGCGTGGGCTTACACAGCTAATCCCAAATAAATATATTGGCGAACCTTCAGTTCAAAACGACTCTCCATTTGTTCTCTAATAGCAATCGCCTCCTCCCCAAGGTGACGGATCTCCATAACAACATCAAACATCTCAGGGTCTCTCTTCCTTGGTAGATGTGGAGAGGGCGTATCGAGAGGATTAAGGAATCCAAGAGACGTCACGTCAGACAAACTCATCATGAGGTCAGAACCAAACAGACTGTCAAAAACCAGCAAACAAAACACAACAGCAAATCGAAAGGCAAAGAAAAAATGAAAATGAGAACAAATCTTAAACCAGCAACCCTGGGGAGCACCAAACTGGAGGATTTCACACAAAACCTCAGCTTAAGACCCCCTGTTTTTATAGCCATCACATGACTGCTGCATGGCAACTGACACCTAGAGGAGGGGCCAGAGGCAAAATGCAGGTAGGGGGCAGAACCAGATGTGTGTGTGGGTTCCAGCCAACTCCTGATTGGTTGAAGGTGAACGCCTGCCTCACAAAAACAGGAACAACAGAAAGCCGATGACATCAGATGTCCCAGTCATTTACAGTGTGACTCAAGGGGGACCTGGCATGCCCTGGGATTCTTCATCCAGGCCTGTCAACAGTAACACTTTTACATTAATAACTTAAGTACCATCTCGCCATTCACACCGTCAATTCCACTTTCTCCATCTTCACCCTGCAGAGAAATCAGAAATGGCCATTATTGTTTTTTACAATTTCTATTGTACTTGCCATGTCTTTTTTTCCAAAAACATATTCAGTTTTAATTTTAGGGTCATAGTTGACGTGTCAGTCACAGAGGGGTATAAGACAAGCAGTTAATATATCGATTAGTGGGATTAGTACTACACATTGTCTCGCGTACTATTTCTATTCTGCTTATAAAACTGAACACTCAACCTAAAAGATGGATGATTTTTATAACCCGTTACCTCCCCTAATTTGCGTGTAGCGATGACGGAGAAATATTTTTCATTGGAGATAAAAACGTTTCTAATCTACGGAGGGGCTTTAAAGGCAGCCAGCAGGTCAGCTGGTCACACAGAGCCAGACAACAGCTACAAGGGAATTTGGTTTAAAAGTGGGCGGAGACAATTAGGCAGATCACTGAGCGTCACATTTCTAAACCAATCAAACATCTCATGAAGGCGGCGCTCAAATTAGAGGCAGCAAAGAGTAACGGTGCACCTCGTCCATCAGAGAACAAGCTTCTGATTATGATAAACTGCCCATAACTGAAAAATCTCCTAAAAAGACCCCAATTAAATATATAAATGTGCATCGAGTGTGCGGAGAAGACTTTACCGGTGTTAAAAACGAGAGGTTATACTCTCAGTCGGGGCCGATTCCCATAAACTTCTCCACTCATTCCGGTCTTTGACAGCTTCCTCCAGTTTTTTTGTGCACATATCAGTGTAATCCTTGACAATGTGGAGTCATCACGTCGCGTTTTTTCCCACCCCCTTCTTCTGGTCCCACCCACCATTCCCGGCTTCGGTAACTTTTCTAGTGAGTTGGCTCTCATAACATGACTGCATAACATAACATGACTGTCAACTTTGGCTATCTTTCTTTCTGCTTTGAATTTTGTCTAGAACTTCTTTATTCGTAATTTTCGTTGTCCACAGTCCACAGTCAACATCACATGTCGAACAGGTCGATGGTGTTAAAAATAACCAGTTGGTACCTTTCGGTAAAACCCGATTATACTTCAGCATTTGAAGGCATTACTGGGCTGCTGGTGAAAGTGGACGATGCACTGCTGCCGGCTGTATGTGGTGTCCGTCACTCTCAGGTACGACGATGCTGCTGCAGTCGCTGTCAGGTCGAAAGAAATGGCAGCCACATCTATGAAATGATGAACCGTAATACGTGCATTCCAAATAAATGGTGTGCTGTCACATCTCGTAGAAAGGAGGCCACGGAGATGTAATATTCAGTCCTCAATCCACCCAAAACCAGTAGAAAGCACCCAACGACACGGACACAACTCAGCAGGACCATAGAGGGGGATACACAACCACCGACTTCTCACTGCACATCGAAACGAATAACGAAAGTTAACATTACTGACTTACTGGAGATGCCAAATGTGCCATACCTGAATATGGCTGCAGTGTGTTAACGTGTTGTCTAAACACTATCTGCTGCTGTTTAATTTTCGAAATGACACCAAGATACGTAAACGTATCACGAAGCTCCAGAATTGGTAACAGCAATTTTTACCTTTCTGCGTTCTCTCCGTGTCGTCTTTTCTGCCGTTTCTGTTTCTCATTCTACTGGTCTAACACTTGAGTAGAAATGGGACACTGTAACCTCAAAATGTTTTGCGCACTGAAGGAAATTGGGGAGGGCATTTTAAGAGGAACCCCTGTGGGCAGAGCCTCTTTAAGGAGTTTGTCACCAGAGACGCATTTCTCATCTCGTAAATCGTACCTGACCCCACAAGACTAGTCGAGGGCCAACTCAACTGCTAGGGCCGAGTCTTGGGCCTAAAAAAAATCCCCAGCGCGTACTCCATTTTGGTTCTCATTCCATCTTCTCTTCCCGAAACACACGCAAATTCAAGCTTTTATGTTAAAGACAGAACAG
>JANRMT010062841.1:3146199-3242017 GCA_026402145.1 Polypterus bichir lapradei | reverse complement strand
ATAGATAGATAGATAGATAGATAGATAGATAGATAGATAGATAGATAATGAAAGGCAGTATATAATAGATAGATAGATAGATAGATAGATAGATAGATAGATAGATAGATAGATAGATAGATAGATAGATAATGTGCATGGCGCTATATAATAGATAGATAGATAGATAGATAGATAGATAGATAGATAGATAGATAGATAGATAGATACTTCAGTCACGAAACGCTCTTCGAGTCAGTTCACCCTCCCACAACCCTAATATTAACCATGGCTGCTTCGTGACTGGCGTTGAGGGCATTTCGTGACTGACCTCATTGGTACTGCGGTGTGCTACGTTTTGCTGACTCCTTCTGGGTTGAGTCCCTTTTTGCTTTTAAACACACATGTAATACAACTATAATCCAGCAGATGGCGCTGTGATACCATTTTTGCACTTTTTATGTTTTTAAGCCTTCCCAGTTGCAAAGACTACAACTGGTAACAAAGTAAACACTTTTACTGTTTGTTGCCCCCCTAGAGTAATGACAAACTGGACGCTGCACACTTTTCAACTTACACATGCACAGCAGTTGCTCTTTTCTTTCACGTGAGATGATGCTTTGTCACCCTACAGGTCACGTATCCCTCCACACTCGGCAGCTGCTTATCGTGTAATGAGAACTCCTCAGTGTGTTACTGCCGTGTGACCTGAGTAATAGCACAATGTCACCTGTAAGAGGTGCGGCCGAGCCCCACACAGCAGACAAACCTCAGAGCACACACACAAGTCCCAAGTTTAGTAAGCACAATACCTTTGAATGGCAGTAAATCTTTCTGTTTCCGTCCTTCCTCCAAACCTCCCCAGGTGCCCCCCTACTCCTTCCTCGAGTCTGACAGGATGACCCTCTCAAAACTGGTCTGCTATGAGTGAGCATGTTGTGTTCTTTGCTGGAGTGATACCCATTTAAGTGTTTCACCCCTTGCTGGGGGCAGCATGATGGCGCAGTGGGTAGCGCTGCTGCCTCGCAGTAAGGAGACCTGGGTTCGCTTCCCAGGTCCTCCCTGCATGGAGTCTGCATGTTCTCCCCGTGTCTGCGTGGGTTTCCTCCCACAGTCCAAAGACATGCAGGTTAACTGCATTGGCGATCCTAAATTGGCATTGGTGTGTGGGTGTGTGTGTGCCCTTCGGTGGGCTGGCACCCTGCCTGGGGATTTGATTCCTGCCTTGCGCCCTGTGTTGGCTCCAGCAGACCCCCGTGACCCTGTAGTTAGGATAGCAGGTTGAATAATGACTGACTGACTGACCCCTTGCTGGACTGGCATCCTATTAAGAATAGTGCACTTTACTGGACTTGCACCCCAATTCAAGAGTTGTGCTCTGTGCTGGACTGGCACCTTATTAAGTGTTACACATTGAGGGATGGCCTACGGTGGCACTCAATGTGCTGTTTCCTTTGTTGGACTGGCACCTCATTAAGTGTTCAGCTTTTTGCTGGACTGGCATCCATTAAAATATTTTGTTCTTTGCTGGACTGGCACTGCATTCAAGAGTTGTGCACTAAGCTGGACTGGCACCTTAATAAGTGTATTTACTGGACTGGCACCCCATTTAAGTGTTTCGCCCTTTGCTGGACTGGTGCCCCCTTTCATGTATTGTACTCTTTGCTGGACTGGCACCCCATTTAATTGTTTCGCCCTTTGCTTTACTGGCACCATATTAAGAGCAGCACCCTTTGCTGGACTTGTACCCAATTTAGTGTTGTGCCCTTATCTGGACTGGCACCTAGTTGTGACCTTTGTTGGACTGGCACCTCATTATGTGTTGTGGTTTTTGCTGGACTGGCACCCATTCAAATGCTGTACCATTTGTTGGATTAGCACCCATTCAAGTGTTTTGCCCTTTTCTGGACTGACACCTCATTAAGGGTTAGTTCCTGCTTGGCACCAAATGCCCCCCAACCTGGACCTGGATTATTAAATCAAAAAAGGATGAACAGACAGGTGAAGGTGCATCTTCAGAGTGTCAAATAAGGCAAATATCACAGTGCCCGTTGGCAGCTCCTCTTAGTTCCTAATTGTCCCTCCAGAAGGGGAAGAGTGATGGCCTGTGGGGAGCCAACTCAATCCACAGCACGCAAAATTAGCAAGAGAGGAGAAAGGAGTCCAACAATGAGAACAATTAAAGAAACAAATGGGATTAGAAGAAAAAGCAGAGACGCGGCCAGCACTACGGCTTCAGGCACTCGTCCTACGTAAATAATTTACTTGGGAGGCTGTGCTGTTGTGTGCATGGGAAGCCAAATTTATCTAAAAGTGCTGCCATTAAATCTGACCACTTCCAAGAATTTCTCTGCAGGACGTCCGGTAGCGGTGTCCCGCTGTCACACTGCAGGCCCATTGATGTCCATTTAGCTTTAAGGGCAAAGAAGAAGGAGCATTCAACGTCCTTTACATCAAGAGATGAACCTCCTGCCAAATACTAAAGCAGAATTGAACAAATGAGGGGGACCCCCAAAACTTACAACTCCACCTTCTTCTCCGGGGTGCCCGGGTGATCCCTTCTGGCCTGGCTGTCCCTGAAAAAGAATAAATTTAAAAAAGGTTACACTAGTTGAGGCACATATATCATCCTCCTACGTCACAGCGGATATCAGGACCTCCAGCAGTCCTTGGAGAGGCGCACGTCACACGTCTGTCAGCGTCCTACCTGAACTCACACTACGGTGGTCTCTAGACCGGCCTGTGATGCTCCAATCAAACACATTGCACTAAGCTATGCGGCCAATCACAGCCCACCACTTATTATGGATATCACATAGGCGCCGCTGTCACATTTTTTCTACCTTTTGTTCAACCAGGAACTATTGTGGGTGGGGCTTGAGTGATGAATTGTGCTGATTGGTTGCCCACAAGCAGTGGTGCCATCTGGCAAATCTGTGAGTAGTCTGAGGAGTCTTCGGTGAAGATGGCAGGCCACACTTCATACCGCACCACTCTTCATAGCCACCTCCATGGTGAGGCACCACAATTAGCCAGTTGGTGCTTAAAAACCGCAGGGGAGGAAGGAGAAAGGAGCCCATCAATGAGACCCCTTGCCTTGCACCGCATCGCATCGAAGTGATAATCTCCCCCGTGAATTCCTGATCGCACCGCACTGTGCAGAGCATCTCTCTCTTCTTTGCATATCACATATTTTTCATAAAGGTTACAGTTCCCATTGTCTAGTGGGACAGAAACACACAAAAGTGGCCAGGGAGACCCTCCACATCACTGGTTCCTGAAAACAAAGTTCCTGGGGTGGAAAAGCACCCCAAAGTCATGATCTCAGATTCTTAAGGTATGGCAGCCCACTAGATTGTGCTCTCCAGTCCTCCTTCTTTGGGCCGCAGTATAAAACAAAGCAGCCTGCAGTCCAACACATCGACTCCTCTGTCCTCCTGGAATTTTGTCACAACCGACTATGTGGACGGGGACATCACACAGAATCTGCCTGCACTGTCCCTCCTTACCAGTAGGGGACTCCAAATCAGGTGCCAAAGAAGAGTCAGTTAGGTTGGTACATGAGTCCAAAAGACTGATCTCCATTCCTCTAGCCTTGGAAGCCTCTATCGTAACTGGCCATGCGGGCAGTGGCATCACCCCACTGTTTTATTACGACGATCAAGTGAAGCCCATTTCCAGGTAGTCATAGTGAGTAAGCAGAAGCTTACCTGCTTAACCTAAAAAGACCTCCTGCATCCAGGTGAGTAAGTGGTCAAATTACAGAGTGGTGGGCTTGAACTCTCTTTTTTCAGACCCTCACTAGAAATGGCACACATGACCTGTGGCCCACAAAACCAAGTGACCCCTCTGCATTCTTCCATCCTTGAAGGCCTCCATCGTAAGTGACCATGTGGGCGGTGACATCATCTCTCGCTTTTAATTATGGACATCACATGGAGTCCTCATTCATCCTCCCTCCATTATGTTATCTTTTGTTGTAGTGGTTTCCATATCAGATGTCAAGGAAGAATAAGTCAGAATGGTGGGTGAACCAGACGACCTCTAAGCCACCAGAACGAGTGACATATCTAGACTGTTCTACCCTTGGAATCCTCTGTCATAACTGACCATGTGGGTACTGACATCATCCACCATTACAGCCATCAAACGGAGCCCCCATACATTCCCTCCTCCATACATCCAACATTATCTTTTGTAGCAAAGGTCTTCATATCATGTGGCACAGTAGAATGAGTTAGAATGGCATCCATGACAAGAATTTGCCCGGGCACCTCACATCTCTCTCTCTCGTTGTGCTTACATGGACAGACTATCCTGCTGATTTAAAGTTAAGTTCCCCTACCCAAGTGCACTCGAGTGGGCTTCTGACTTCTACTGCAAGGTAGTCATGATGTTGCACGGTCTTCCCACTCTTTTTCAAAGACCTCAGTACAAATGGTACCTGAGCCCAGACTACCTTTGAGCCACAAAAACCAGGGAGCCATCTGCAGCCTTCTAGCCTTGAAGACCTTCATCATGAGTAACCATGTGGGCAATGACATCATCTCTCTCTTTTATTATGGACATCACATGGTGTCCTCATACATCCTCCCTCCATTATATTATCTTTTGTTGTAGTGGTTTCCATATCAGGTGTTAAGGTAGAATAAGTCAGAATGGTGGATGAACCAGACAACCTCTGAGGCACCAGAATGAGTGACATATGTAGCCTTGGAGGCCTCTGTCATAACTGACCATGTGGGCACTGACATCATCCACCATTACAGCCACCAGATGGAGCCCCCATACACCCCCCTTCCATACATCCCTCATTATCTTCTAGTAAAGGTCTTCATATCAGGTGGCACAGTAGAATGAGTTAGAATGGCATCATTGACAAGAATTTGCCCGGGCGTCTCACATCTATCTTTCTCATTGTGCTCACATGGACAGACTATTCTGCTGATTTAAAGTTAAGACCCCCTACCCAAGTGCACTCGAGTGGGCTTCTGACTCCTACTGCAAGATAGTCATGTTGCACGGCGGCCCCACTCTTTTTCAAGGCCCTCAGTACAAATGGTACCTCAGCCCAGACTGCCTATGAGCCACAAAAACCAGGGACCCATCTGCAGTCTCCTAGCCTTAGAGGTCTCTGTCATAACTGACCATGTGGACAGTGACATCCACTCACTGCTTTACTATGGACGTCACATGGAGTCCTCATTCATCCTCCCACCACCATTAAATGATCTTTTGTTGTAGTGGTTTCCATGTCAGGTGCTAATACTGAAGTAGTCAGAATGGTGGGTGAAGCAGACGACCTCTGAGCCCCCAGAAAGGGTGACATATCTACACTGTTCTAGACTTGGAGGTCTCTGTCATAACTGACCATGTGGGCAGTGACATCATCCCATTAATTACGGCCATCAAATGGAGCCCCCTCCATAAATTCTGCATTATCTTCTGTAGTGAAGGGTCTCCATATCAGGTGTCACAGTAGAATGCTTTAGAATGGCATCCATCGACTAGAATTTGCCCTGGCATCCCACACTTCTCAAGGACAGACTATCCTGCTAATTTAAAGTTAACTCCCCCTGGTCAAGTGGACTTCTGTTTCACATTATCCACACTCTTTTCATTATGGACTCCTTGCTGGGTATAAATCCTTCTTTTACCCCGGCAAATATGCCAGTCCTTCCTTCTGGGCACCCACACCATAAAAGAGTTAATTAACCTAACAGTACTGATGTCATATAAATATTGAGCTCTGCCTACATTGTCTACCCTGGAAAGGCGCTATAATACAATAACAATGGTGGCGAGTCTCACTCCAGCAGTGTTCAGCAATATGGACACAACTGTCCAGCTCTGTGTGTGGGTTTGTGTTTGTGGGGGACAGCAAACTCCAAAAAATAAAAAAAACGCGTGCCCACTTTACATTCGCTACTCACCTTCAGCCCTGGCATTCCTCTCGGACCCCGAGGTCCCTCCTGGCCGACACATTTGCAGCTGACACAGCAACACTCCCGCTCGGACACCGAGTCCTGCAATCCAAGACAGAAAATGCAACTAAAGTGAGTGACGGCGTCCTGAACTGAGAGAAGGAATGGAGAGGGTCCAACAAAAGGGACTGGAATATAGGGACACGAGCGTGACCATCTGCGCAAGGCCACCAGTCTGGGAGTTCAGATCAGGCGTGTGATTGGATTGGTTTGCTGTAAGAGGCGGAGTTAAAAGAAATGTGTCATGTTTTTTTCCTCCATTTCAACATTAAAATGAGGGATTTTGAAAAAATCAGGGCGTGAAACAATGAAATCTTTTTCATAAAATTCGATGGAGAGGAGCAAACTAGTCTTCTGATATTGCAGCAGCTTAAGGGCATGTCACATTTGATGACTTTGGCAGCGATTTCAGTTGTAGCCTTCATTTATATAATCAGTCAGTCAGAGGCAGACATCCGCTTGAAGGCCCAGTCTGTCCTCTAGTGTGCCATACCCAGCGACGTACTCAACTGGTCCACGTCTCGCCCCTCAGAAAGGTTTGAATTTGTCTCTAGTCACCTGAGTGCTCATCCAGAAGTACAAAGCATTGAAAGCAGTGATGAGGAATAAGAAACGCAGGTGTGTTGGACCTCAGAAACAGAAGAGATGGTCGTCTGTCAGAGGTCTCAGGCTTTATGTACCACCATGGAATGAAAAAAAGAAACAAAAAGGTCAGAGATTGTGACTGAAGTCATCCGTACCTGTTAAGACCTTCCTACAGCACCGGCTCCATCAGGCACCACGCTATTGGCTACAAGAAAAAGAGAGGGGAAAACCTGCGTGGAAATGTCGAAAAGCAGCTGGTGAATGTGATGTGGCCTGTGATTTTCAGTTAGAACATTAGAACACTCTGGACGAGGAGAGACCACTCAGCCTAGCAAAGCCCACCAGGCCAAGCCACTTAATTCTTCTAAAATAACATCAAGTCGAGTAGTAAAGGTCCCTAAAGTCCTCCTGTGTACCACACTACCTGGTCACTTATGTTTATGGTTCTCGGTGTAAAGAAAAACTTCGCAATGTTTGTGTGAAATTTACCTTTAACAAGTTTCCAACTGTGTCCTCGTGTTCTTGATGACCTCATTTTAAAGTCACCATCACGATCCACTGGACTAATTCCCTTCATCATTTTAAACACTTCAGTCAGGTCTCCTCTTCATCTCCTGTAAAGGCTCAGCTCTTTTATTCTTTCCTCATAACTCATCCCTGTAGCCCTGAATCAGCCTGGTTGCTCTTCTCTGGACCTTTCTAGTGCTGCTGTGTCTGGTGGGCCCAAAACTGCACCCAGGACTCTAGATGAGGCCTCACCAGTCTGTTATAAAGACTGAGCAGAACCTCCTGTGACTTGTACTCCACACATCAAGGCGCTATATAACCTGACATTCTGTTAGCCTTCTTAATGGCTTCTGAACACCGGCTGGAAGTCGATAGCGTAGAGTCCACTACGACTCCTAAATCCTTCTCATGAGGTGGACTCTCGATTTTCTGACCGCCCATTGCGTTGTCAGACCTCACATTTTTACTTCCTATGTGTAATTCTTTACATTTACTGACATTAAATTTCATCTGCCACAAATCTGCCCAAGCCTGTCTGCTATCAAAGTCCTTCTGTAGTGATATAACAGATTCCAAATTATCTGCCAGTCCACCCATCTTGGTATCATCTGCAAACTTAACCAACTTGTTACTCATATTCCTATCTAAATCATTTATATATATTAAAAATAGCAAAGGCCCTAGCACTGCCCCCTGCTGGTCACCACTCACAACATCGGCCAGTTCTGATGAGGTTCCTCACACCATCACCCTCTGCTTTGTGAGCCAATTCTGCACCCATCTAAAAACATCACCCTGAACTGCCACTTCTTTTACTTTGATGCCCACCCTCTCATGCAGCACCTCATCAAATGCTTTCTGAAAGTCCAGATAAATAATCTCATCTGCTCCACTTTGATCGTATTCTTTAGTTGCCTCCTCATAGAATTCCAGCCTGTTAGTAAAACACGACCTCCCTCTTCTGACCCCATACTGACTCTCCTGTCCTGTCCTTGCCAGGTGTTGCTCAGTCTTATCCTTAATAATTCCTTCCATTAATTTTCCTGTGATGTTTCATGTTAAGATTACTGGCCTATAGTTGCTTGGATCAGCCCGGTCACCCTTTTTATATAACAGGATGATATTTGCCATTTTCCAGTCCTTCGGAATCTCTCCAGTGCACAGTGACTTCCTAAAATTATGTGTCAAGGGTTTCTATCTGCACTCGCTGGCCTCTTTAAGAACTCTGTGGTAAATCTTATCTGGTCCTGGTGATTTGTTTGATGTCATCTTATTTAATCTGAGCAGCTCTTCTCTCTCTACAGTTTCCAAATCCCTCAGTACCTCCTTAGTAGTCCCTGTTACTGCTCTGAGGTTATCCACTTGCTCACTTGTGAAGACCTCAGAAAAATGTAAGTTCAGAGTGTCCGCTATTTCACTGTCTGTATCTTTTAATCCTCCTTTGCTATTTCTGATGCACTTGACCTCCTCCTCGTCTGTTCTTTTACTATTAAGAATCTCTTAGTGTCGTCTTTCGCCTTATCTGCTCTATTCCTCTCCAGCTGTCTTTTAGCCTCCCTGATCTCCTTCTTAATGGTTGCACTTATGTTCTCATACACTCTATGATTTACTTTGCAGTCATTAGTCTTATGCGCCTTATTTGTCTGTTTTTTCCTTTGCAGCTTCTTTTTTAAATCTTTATTAATTGACTGTGGAGTTTCTTAAAATTTCCTATTAATTCCAATTTTAGGTATGTATCTGTCCTGCATTACATGTAAATAAAGTTGTAAATATAGTTGTGCAAACTGGCATGGTCCGGTGATGAGTTAACAACTGTGGTGGGCAAGTCTGACATCCCCACCAACTAGAAGTCATGCAATGTGGCAGCGGATTATGACGACGTTTCCAGCAACTCACTCTCACCAGTCCGTGACCGGCCCCTCAAACAGGTTTGGTTTTGTCTTTAGTCGTAGGGGCGTCTCTCTGTGCACGGGAGCAGACAACCATTAAATGCTCATCTGGAAGTACAAAGCATAGAATGGAGAGACAATGAATAAGGAATGCGGGTAGTTTGGACCTCACGAACAGAAGACATGGTCGTCTGTCAGATGTCTCCTGCTTTACGTACCACAATAGAATGGAGAACAGGAAAGGAAAGATTTGAGATTGCTGCTGAACTCGCCATATCTGTTAAGAGCTTGGGCTCTGTCAGGCAGTACATTATTGGCTGTCACCGAAAGGGACCAGCAAAGTCATCACGCAGTGGGTAAATGTGACATGGCCAGTGATTTTCAGTTGTGTAAAGTGGCATCTGCGAGATCAGCAACTGCGGTTGGCACATCCACGACGTCTATAAAGTCGTGTAATGTGACATCGGCGCAGCATGACATGTCCAGCCATTTTCAGTCATTTAAGTTGATGCGAGATCAGCAACTGTAGTCAGCAAGTCTGACATCCTCTATGACCAGAAGTCACAAAACGGGACATCAGCTTTTAGCTAAGCAAATGAATGGACTGATGGGTCGCCTCTCGTTTCTTAAGTTCTTACGGACTGGTGACACCAATTACTGGTCTAATGTTGAGTTGGTGGAAGAACTCAGAATCCCATGAGTCAATGCGGTGGGGTGAGCTGCACTGTGCACGGCCAGCCTGTCCCATTCCTGCCCCATTGATTCTTGGGATTTTGAGTTTCCTGCCAGCTCAGCGCCAGACCAGTGATGTCACCAGTGCACACGTCTCTCGTGACTTCCACAAAAACACCTTTCACACCGTGACTTTAAGGTGCCTGCGTGGAAGAGAACTTTTTGCTATTCAGAGATATAAAATTGTGAGTGTTCCCCTTTAAGATTTTTGCTAACTGACGAATTTTACCAAAAGCAGAGCAATAAACCGAAACCTTTAAGGAAAATACACTGAATAAAAAACAAAAAATGGCCTTTGGGGTATAAAACCCACACTGAGTTCAGCTTTGCTCAGCATTCTGTACTCAGATTTGCACCCTATTGGGTAAAACAGTAATATAAGATTTTACTAAGAAAAGGAGGATTTAATGAAAAGCAGATGCCGGCCTCCATTTAAGTGATTAGCTGGATGTTGAAATCCCCGGAGCAGGATGGTCCGCGTATTTAATAAGCGGAATTGCAGTTAATTGACTGTTTGTTGAGCTCTCCATCGCTCTCACTGCCTCTGCTGAGTTTACAAGTTCTCTTGGTGTCTCCTGTGGGTTTCCCTGCCACATCCCACTACAGGTTACTAGAGGGCACTGTCACGGACTGGCATCCCATCCATGTTTGTCTCCTGCCTTGTGCCCGATGCTGCTGTGATATGTGCACACTTCCCTGTGTCTCTCTGAAGCGGACAAAATGGGTTGAAACCATGGATAGTTGGTGCCCCCTGTGCTGGAAGGGCATCTCAGCAAAGATTTATTGCTGCACTTGCACCTGTTGCTGTGGAGATAATCACTGGATACCCTCTTGTCCCAGAAACAGACAACGTAGGTACAGAAAATGGAGGGATGGTTGGATAGATAGATATATGAATGCCTATGCCCTGTGACAGATTGGCATCCCAATGCCAATGATTCTAATGCTGCTGGGATAGGCATGCTATGGAGTGGTACCCTCCTGCATTGTGCCCTAAGCTTGTTGAGTGGGCTCCAGCTTTCTCCTTGACCTTGCTCCAGATAAAGTGGGTTTGGAAGATGGCTGGCAGGATGGAGGGCACGTAAAATGGATAGTTGGACAGGCATCTGCGTGTCTGTGCACTGCACTGATTTGGCCTCCCAGCCAGGGTTGGTTGTGCCCAATGTTGCTCTTCAAAGCACTGGCTCCCCCATGTCTCAGAATTGGACAAAGGAGGTACAGAAAATGGATTGGCTGTTGATGGATAGAAGAGTGGCATGCATGTGTGCTGCGATGAAGTGGCATTTAGATCCATGCAGGCTGGCACGTTTGGCTTTCAGTACTTCAAGAATACAATCTGATGCCCAGTGTCAAAAAAAAGAAGATGGGATTGTAAAACAGAAGGATGCTTTGCAGTTGGTTCAATGTGAGGAAAGAACAACTCAACACAGCAAAAGATGCTGAAAGACAGAAATGAAGAAGAATAAAAAATAAATCAGTGAGAACTTCAGGATCAGTCTGAGCTCTGCAGGACTCACCAGCTCTTTATAGACGGCACCAACGACATTCTGCATCCCGATGGCCAGCGGGCTATTGTAGCCAAAGCCTCTGCCAAATTCGATTCTCTGCAGATCATTGGCATTGAATGTGCCATCCAAAGCGACAGTCACCAGTGCGTGAATCCCTAATGTCGAGGAAAAAAAGGAAAATCCTTGTCAGAAACACTTCCGAGGTGCAGCCTGAATGAATCAAGAGCCCACGTTTAAAATTCTGCATCGAGCTCTCAGACGTCTGAATGAGGAACACGGCACGAGGGAGTCGACAAATCTGACATGCATTACGACACAAACGTCACAAAAAGTGGCTTAGGGTCATGCCAGGCATACACTGTGAGATTTCAGTAGGATTTTTACACCTGATTTTTCAGTTGCCGTGAATTTCAGCTTCATCGGCCTTCGTCTCATGTTGCAAATGCCCAACTTCATCATATGACTGGGCTTTCGTACAATTAGAAGAATTTCCATCATGTCACACATTTCAGTCAGCTGTCTTGTGGTGTGAGTGGTCTCACACGTCGGTTTTCATTGAGGATCAATCTCAGCATACTGTTACCTTGGGTATTGCCGTTGTTCTGATCATTTTCACATTCTTAATTTCAAAAATCGAAATGTCTTATAGCAACACACATAAATCAACATGGCCAAAGACGTAAGCATCTTAGGAAACGTTTACTGGATGAACCCAAAATAAACACAATGGTAAATTAGATCGCCTATGTATCTCTGATTCTCTCTGTAAAATAGTCCGACGATATCGTCCACGCCTCAACCATCCGCCTGACCAGTTCATCTTTTTCTCTTCTTTGTAGTTTCCAAGGACAGTATGGCAAGAGTCACAAACGCAGCTCTTTTCTCTGCTGACATTCGGAGAAGCGTGTGACCCGCCATGTTCTTTGAATTGGTAAAACTGTCTGTGAGGGCCATCACGTACACATAAAGTCTGAGCACCCACATCAGGACAGGTCAACAGGGCGGAACGTGTTCATACAATCTGAGGACATACATGACCTCTAACTCTGTTGTCCAGTGGCAGCAGTCACTTGCCCACTATTTCTAAAAATCGCACGGTGTAGGGCTGGCATAACGACTCTGACCAATTGGCTAATATGTAATCAAATAGGTTGTCATGCATGTGCGTCAGAGGGCTCCTCCGCAGGCTTGGTGAAGGTATTGTGGCGAGTGGCTGGGGGTGGTACCCAGCTGGGACACCCAGGAGGACCAGAGGAGGGCTTACGCCTCCTCCAGACCACGAGGGGGCGACCGCCCTGGTGGCTTTGGGGACCACGGGAACAGATCTTGGAAGCTCAACCCTATAGGGGCCCGTGGTAACCGCAAGGGGGCACCCCAATGCCTGAGGAGCCCATGTTCCTCAGCACTTCCACCACACCCGGAAGTACTGGGGGGAAGAAGACCAGGGACACCCGGAGTGCTTGTTTATTTGTAGATATTTTTGTAAATAAACATGTGTTGGGTGATAAAACGATGTCTACCTGTCTGTGTCCGGGCTGTGATCACCCACAGAGACGAGAGGGGGAGCTACCGCTAACTTTGTTCTTTTTGTCTTCTTCCATCGCAGCCAGGGGTGGTCCTAGCCTGTTTGGTGCCCTGGGCGAACACCGCCTCTGGTGACCATCCAAAGGCACTAATGCCGAAAATGCCGCCCTGGGCAATGGCCCATGTCGCCCATATCAAAAACCACCACTGATCGCAGCAGTAAAAAGCCATCTAATAAGGGCACCGAGCCCCGCCCCTTCCAGTCCAACCGCCATAAAGGATAGGCGTCCCAAGAAGAGTTGTCTTTCAAGGCCAGAGCCAGCCACCAGGTGGGGCACTATATTGTTTTAAAGACAAACCTTAAGTTGATGAGAGACCCCGGACTGGTTTTCATTTTTCCAATTGTTTTATTTTGTCTGTCGACGACTAAAGGGGCCGACCCAGTTGGTATCCCACACAGTTTTGAGACTGTCATTCCACTCCCCAATCACAAAATTTACTTTTTCTCTTTGGTCAGAGGGGCAGGCTCTGTATGCAGGTTGGCAGGAGGGCTGACAAGCAATGAATGCTCACCTGGAATGTCAATACATAAAACGCAACATCAAGGAATAAGCAGAGGCTCGTCTGTCTGATATCTCAGGATTTAAGTACCGTGACAAGATGGAAAAAAGAAATAAAGGGCGGAGATTATCAGTGAATTCACCACAGCCATCCCCTCAGACAATGCAGCATCTCCTCTGTAAGGCAGCATGCTATTGGCTGGCAGAAAAAGGGGTGAGCATAAGAGCACTGGAAGATTGGCGCCTGATCAGTAAATATGGCATAGCCAGCGACTTTCAGTCGTGTAATCTGACCTGGTTCAGTGACTGCAATCAGCAAATCTGACGTCTCCCACAACAAAAGGTCATGTTATGTGACATCAGCTTAAGGTTATCGTAGGTTAGGTTGACTTTGTTATCCCACAGGGAAATTAATTTGCCACAGGAAAGTACAAAATAGTAGGCCTTGGTACACAGATAACGAGAAAATAAGCAAAGACACAGCAACCGTGCTACCATAAGGTCACATTACAATTACACAATAATAATTAATAATTTCAAATTCAGCAACATCTTTACAAGTAACAGAACTCAAGTGCTTATAGGTCTGGGAATAAACGGGTTTTGACATGTGTTGCTCTTCATCGTCAGGAACCTAACGACGACGAACCTAAAGGCAACAAATGGCATTTAGGAGATGGAGGATGGCGATTGTCGAACAGAATCGGCTCGGCCTTCTTTCTTACATGTTTGTCACCCTGCTCAGTGACAGAGGCCTACTGCAAACCCATCATTTTAACAACGTTGGTAAGACCGGCCATATTGTCCGAGCCTCAACTATCCGCCTATCCAGTTACACCTTTTTCTTTTCTTTGTAGTTTCCAAGCCCAACATGGCAAAAGTCAAAAAACGCAGAGGTTTATATTCTTAATGTGGAGGTTTCCAAAACCGACAAATAAAAGCAAATGTGACAACAGACTCAAGAAGGGACTTTGAAATAAGTGTCATTATGGTTTTGTCCGCCGTTGAGGAGTTTCCTTAGAAAGAGAAGCCACGTCTGGAACTTCTCATAAACTTGTTTAGCCTGCTATCTATCAATGGCTGTCCCCAGCTGTTTGTGTTGCTCTACCGTCTCCTCTGTCTACCCTTTAATTAAAGATGAGGTAATGGAAAGAGGGCAACACCGAAGATCTACAGCCATGTCCTTTAAAAGAAACGGTCCAACCATTAAACAGAGCCAACACTGGCATTTTTGCTGCCCTCGGTGAAGATGGGAATGGCACCCCAGCATCCCCTTTGTTCTGGCCATGCATCCATTGGTTCTGTCTGGTCAATTGTTTACTTCCTGCCTTATACCTGATGATGCCAGTGTTAGGTGGGCTCACTAGTGAACTGGTGGGTGGCTGCTCAGGTAAAGCAGATGATTATTTATTTTCTGATCTAAGAATACGCAAGCAAACTTGAGCCAACAGAGCAGGAGTGGGCCGGCAGCTTGACAACATGAACGCTCCACACACGGGCCGATGATAGGGTCCTCTTTCACGGCACATTCAGATTGTGAAATACTAAAGTACGGGTTTCTTGACGTCCCCATTAGCTCCATTAGGCCACTCCAGCACCCGTGGCCCGGCTATGGGGGACGTTCCCGAGTGTGTGACTGAGCAGCCATGAAGACGGCAGAAAGTGGCCTCGTCTGTCACTCGATAATTGAAAACAGGCCTGCAAAAGTTCAGTCCTTAATGTTAAAGGGATGGTTTGCTTCCAGACTTTTGCAGAGGCGTTGATTCCAAAGAATAAAGTTTCTCATTAGATTCCCATTTACAAAAAAAAATAAAAAATAAAAGAAACAGCAGAGAAAAAAAAGGGGAATTGTGCGTTTCCCATAACAGCTGCATTTCGATTTTGGCGAGGTGAACCTTTATTTCAAAGTGCGACTAAATACTCCTTTACATCTTGACACCAACGCACTCGGGTTACTCGGTTCCCACCTGTCTGCCTTCAGCCATTCTAATTCACGCTTAATTGATTTCCTGTCGGAGGTCTGCAGACGCCAAGCAGGACACAATTAGAGTTTGGCTGGTAACACAGAGAAAGAGGAGAACCCAAATCGGAAAAGCAGAGCTCACCAGAGGATACGGCGGGCAACCTCAAAAGCTGAGCGTGAAAATGACAACTTCATTAAAACAAATCGTCCTTAAAAACCACAAACGTGTCCATATTGTCACCTCGTCACACGCGTGGCGTGACACTCAGAAATGGGCCTAAAAATGAACAACTTATAATTCACATCCTCGTAACGGGGGCCGTCATTAAAGTAAACCCTTTGGCCTTTTCTTTTATGACCACCCCATCCCCATAAATAACAACCAGGCTCATTCAAACGGCACACGTCTGTCTATTTGCACAAGTAAAAGGACACTCATATTGTCAAAATACGTCACAAAACAAACACGTTACATGACATTCACACATATCTGCGTCACGGTCAGTGGGTCTCCATTACTCCACACACAGGAGTGTTATAAAAGGTCCCAGCTCATCTCAAGAGGACCCACACTGACGTCTCACTCTTTGAGGTTTCGTTTTCTTTATTTTTCCTTCCCTTAAATTTTAAGCTCAAATCAAAGTTATTTGCTCACAGTGCCACACACACCTGAGGGACAACTTGACATCACCAGAATCCTTGAGATGGAAAAACTCACAATTTGTGTGCTGAACATTTAAGAGGCCGGACATTCATTTGGGGGGCTTCTGAAGCCCATAGATTCGGAAACCACGTATTAGTTTTTTGATTGAACGCTTATTTCTGTTCCTGTGTATTGTTGTGTCCTGTTTTCCCCCACCATATCGGGCGGCACGGTGGAGCAGTGGGTAGCACTGCTGCCTCGTAATTAGGGGACCCGGGTCCTCCCTGCGTAGTGCTTGTATGTTCTCCCCGTGTCTGTATGGGTTTCCTCCCACAGTCCAAACAAATGCTGGTTAGATGCATTGGCGATTCTAAATTATCCCTAATGTGTGTGTGCCCTGCCCGTGGTTTGTTTCCTGCCTTGCGCCCTGTGTTGGCTGGGATTGGCTCCAGCAGACCCCTGGAGCTAGGATATAGTGGGTTGGATGGAAGGATGGATTTTGATCATCCCGTCGTTAGGACAGCTCCACGTTGTCAGGGGGCGTGTCCTCAGAGGTTGTGAGCCACTGTTATCGACGTGACGGGTTCAGAGGTCGCAGTTTCTCATCCAAGTCTGAGGAATCCAAAAGTGTTTCTGATGATCGGACATTTATTTTAAAAAACTACTTATTTCTAAAAGTTCTTCTTGGTCTCGACTTGTGCCTGAGTTTTCAAATAAAAATTTTGATTCTTGTGTTGATTCTGTTTTTTGCTTGGCAGGGCGAATGATTGCGAGACATGGACGCTATCCAGTGACCTGAGACGAAGACTGGACTCCTTCATGTGTGTCTCTTCAGAGAATCCTTGGGTGCCGCTGGTTTGACTTTGTGCTGCTCACAGAGTCCCGAATGAGGCACATGACCTGCATTGTGAAGGAGCATCAGTTATGGCACTACAGCCATGTGGCGTGATTACCTGAGGGTGATCCAACTCACAGGACCCTCATTGTTAAGGACCTGAGTGGCTGGACCAGGCCAAGGGGTCACCCACATAACACCTGGCTGTGGCAGATAGAGGGTCATTTCCGGAGGGTGGGACTGGACCGCGTGTCTGCTTGGGGGGGTTGTGAACCGGGATCCCAAGTTGTTTTGTCGTGTCGTGGGTGCGGCAACGTGCTGTACCAGTGCATGCTCCCCAACTTGACATGAGGGCGAATGACGAGGCAGGGACAAAAGCCAAATGTTTGGTGTGCTAAAGACATAAGAATTTGGACGTGAGCGTCCGTAGGCTTTGCGCCCTAAGAACCAAGTTACCCGAACTCTTCCCTAACATGTCACTCCTTATTTAACGCTCTGATGCTGATCTTTCTGATCATAAAACAGGTCATTACGATAGCAATTGGCGAGAAGAATTCATAATTAATTGCAGGATTCTGGTATTTGAGGTGTGATAGATGGCCGGGGACCATGCCCAGTCGGGACGCCCTTTTGAGGAGAGGACCGGGGGAGTGGACATATCACCAGCAGTAACGCCCCCGGGACATGAGACAGCAGCCCCCCCCCCCCGGGGCCTGGGACTGGAGCTTAGAAGGTCAACCTTATGGGGGCCCGTGGCCACTACCAGGGGGCGCCTGGACAGTTCCGGAGCTGTGGTCTGCAGCACTTCTGACACACCCGGAACTTGATCGAGAAGCACCTGGAGCACTTCCGGGTGTGTGGTATAAAAGGGGCCACCTCACTCCACTCAGGGGGCCAGAGTCGGGAGGAAGAGGACGGAGCTTGCGGGAGAGGAGTGGAGGCGGCAGGAAAGAGAGAGGACTGAGAGAACAGGATTATTGTGGGGTTTGTGCACTGTGTGCATCGCGCTGCGCCAAGGACAAATAACGAGTGTGTGTTCTCGGACATTGCGTCTTAGTGTCTGTCTGTAGCCAGGCTGATCTTCTGCAGAGGGTCCTTCTCGAGTGTCTCTTTCTCTTGCGTGATTTGGCTCAAAAACTAGTCAGCACATCGTCATCTCATAACAGGCCAAAGTTTCGAGTTTGGTGTTTTTCCATCCAGCCATTTTAGCTCTTGACCATCCTCGAGAAACTGTGACAGACAGAGACAGACACACACCCATCATCGAGATATCGATGTTCTCAGTATCAGGGGACTGTAAAATGTCGAAAAACCGGAGCTCAAAATTTTTGACGAATCTAAAGCTTTCGCTCTTCCCCCATAGATGAAAAATAAAAAAAACAATGAAAAAGGATGCGCTTGTATGCCCTCTTTCCTTGCTATCGCTCAACAACACGTTCTCTTCTCGGCCTCCACGTTATGGTGGTCAGGACCAAAACGAGACGCCTTCCTTTTATACCTGGTAGTACTTCTTCGGCTTTGTTGCCACCAAGGGGTGGATTCACGTGGCGGTGAGACAAGACCTTTAGCGACAGTGCCCCCTCTCACCCAGGGTGGTACCACTTACTTTAGGTGAGCCTGGAAGGTGACCCTCTGGCACGTAAGCGTGACAAGTGTGGCAGTCTTCTCAGTTTTGCCCCTTGTTTCTCGCTTTGACTTTTCTTTTCTCTCACCATTCATCAACTTTTTAGTGTCACAAAAACCCAAATTATCCTATATAAGCATTTCTGTTACACACCTGGTTAGGGGGTCCCCCTTTGGTGAAGCAAACGTGAATGTCAGAATGGGAGTGGTGATGAAGTACGATCATCAGAGTGGCAAACCACCATGAGCCAATGTGCGACCCTCCGTGACCCATTTGTCAACTCACCAAGACACTTCCATTATTAAAAATGGAAACTTGCAACCCACCGACGGCAGCCCACATCCCAGCGGTTGGGAAACACTGCGCTAAAGGGTTAAATCTGTATTAGCTAGTGTCCTTTGCAGAGCCCACCATCGCAGAGGTACCTTTCAACAAGCAAGAGTACAACTCAAGGCTAATCTGGCTTCCTTCTACAGGCCAAAGAAGGCCAAAGTGTGTTTCCAATCAAGTCTGGTGCGGCGTGAAGGACGGCCGGGGATCGTGCCCTGTTGGGAAGCCTGGAAAAGCAGGGGACCAAGAAAAGGGCAAGCCACCCTGGATTACATCGGGGTCATGAGCATGGACCTGTTGGGTTACGTGGCCACCACCAGGGGGCGCTGGGATATTTCTGGCGCCATGCTCTGCAGCACTTCCACCCCAAATGGAAATACTGTCAGAACTTAATTGAGGAACTGCTTCCAGGTGAGGTATAAAAGGGGCCGCCTCACTCCACTCGGGGGGCTGGAGTCGGGTGGAAGAGGTGTGGAGGCGGTGAAGAAACGAAAAGAAAGATAAAAAGATAAGGACTGAGTTACTGGGAAGATTTGTGGTTGCATTGTGTTGTGCCGAAAAGTAAAATAAACCATGTGTGTTTTGGGGACATTCGGAGTCTGTCTGTCTGTGCCCGACGGGCAAAACTCCACAGACGTGGCATCCCAATGAGGGTTTGTCCTCATCACAGCCCTACAGTTGAAATGCAGATTCAGAAAACGTCATTGGGATGTGGGAGCTTGAAGGTGGTCTGTCTAGACACTGGGTGACTTGTGGCCTAAAGGAGACTTGGCACCAGACCCCTGGAGCAGTGGTGCAGCAGTGCTATCCACTGTGCCACCATACCACCCCACATACACCACATCTCAAATCCAAACAGCCCGAGGTAATATCATTACTTTTCCGCACTCCTTAATAAGAGGAAATGGGCCTCGGAAATTCAATATTCCGTAGAGAGTGAGACATCAACAGGCTCATTACAAGCCGAGGGGCAGCAGGGGTCTGCTTGATGATTTCTAAACAGAATTGGGAAATGATGTCATGAGTAATGTAAACGCGCTGTGGTTACAAATGGGGCTCGGCTCATCTTTAAGAATGACGGCTTCTTTCCCCGAACGCACACAGACGGATTTCAAGTTGAAGGAGGGAGGCACCGTTCTGGGGGTGCTGCCTAATTCTGTGCTTCTGGAACGAGCAGACCAGTCCACTCTGTGCCCCTCATATTTGATTTTACAGACCGACCCACCAGTCGTGGATTTTAAACTGGATGAAATGGGAGCACAGAGAGTCCATCGTTGTAATGCAGACATTTCACCAAATGAACTGTAAATGCATCCAATATCAAATTTATGTTATTAATTGAGGGGTCATGGGGGGGGGGGTCTATTCTAGCAGCATAAGGAGCAAGGCAGGAACAACGCGAAGGAAACCTCAGGCAAAGTTTGAGTCAAGCAGGATGGATCCTTCATGAATCATTCATTCATTTTGACAAAGCAGTTAAGGCTTTGGTCTTCAGACCCTGAGAGTGTCGGTTCAAATCCCACTACTGACACCTGGGTGACCACAAGCATGTCACTTCACCTGCCTGGGCTCCAATAGGAAAAACAAAATAAATGTCACCAAGTGCTGCGAGTCACCCTGGATAAAGTCGTCAGCCAAAGAATAATCATTCAGTCATTTTCCACACATTTATAGAGCTTATGGATGGGGTGCCACTCACTGACAGACCCACACAGGCCTGTTTTAAATTGCCAATGAACTCAAAATGCACGTCTCTGGGAAGTGGAAGGAAAACCACAGCACTTGGAGAAAGGTCCACTTGGACCCTGGGAGAACATGCAGACTTCACACAGGTGATGACCAGGACTTGAACCCAAGAGGCGGAGTCTCTGAGAAAACAGCACTGACCACTGTGCCCACCCCCTAAACTCCATAGTGACAGTAAATTCAGGATCTGAGGACAGTGCTTGTAAGTCATCAGACGGCTTGGTGGATAACAAATCTTAATGTATCAGACAAGACATCTGTGACAAAGTGCTGTCTGGCAGCTCAGCAAAGCAAGGAGGCTGAAACCCCCCAACTTTACTGTCCTCGAGATTTATAAGTGAACACTGCAAGGGCTGAGAAGTGACGTCATGCGGGTATGAATGGCAGGCCTGGAGGAGCAAGCGGGGAAAATGTCTGAAAGGAGTTTGATAGGTGGGAGTGGAGTCAGGCGTGGAGGTCTGGAACTCCATGCAGATGGCAGTGTGATAATAAGACCAAAGGAGACCCCCTTGTAGTGCCCTGAAGGGACCAATGCAAAGGGGTTGCTGCCTCGTGACACTAAGCAGCTGTTGTGAATACACTTCATCTATACGAGGAGGCGGCATGAAAATTCCCGAAATCGGCTGATAGCATGTGAGTAGGGTGCAGTTCTTGATGCTGCCACTAGGTATCGCATGTCTACAGTCTGGTTAATCAGACTGCCGAGTGGCATCGTGCTGAGCTGATCAATTTCCAGCATTCATCCTACATCTGTGCATGTCGTTTGGCCGATTTATTTTTTTTCTCTCCAAGCCACCATGGCAGATTTTCAAGAGTCCATGAAGACGAAGGTTTTTTGACGTTGACAGACTTGTTCATGAAGGGTTTGCTCCGCGTGGACAGACTGCTAATCAGCAACATTACACATTACACAGCAAAGCATCCGGAATAAAAACGTCCAGAGAAGTGACACAACCTAAACAGGACTGTGCACCGCAACAGGGCGGCCACACACACACCACGCTGTCAGAGTGTCCATGTTCATCTGACTTTAGCTTCAACTGGACTAACAGCAGAGTGCGGTGCATCTCCAAACTACCCATAAGCCATTGTGAGCGTGCTGTATTGTGTTAACTTCTGCGTCTAACGGGTAATTTTTAAATCGCCTTACTTTTTTTTTTTTTTTTCCGCAAATAGCTGAGAATATCGTCTCTGCTATTTGGGGATGACGTGTTTCTGTTGGCTTCATCGGACAGTGACCTCCAGCTCTCACTGGAGCGGTTCCCAGCCGAGTCAACACCTCTAAATCCGAGGCCATGGATCTCATGAATGCTCTCTCCGGGTTGGGAACACATTACTGCCTCAAGCGGAGGAGTTCAAGTATCTCGGGGTCTTGTTCACGAGTGAGGGAAGAATGGAGCGGGAGGTTGACAGACGGATCGGTGTGGAATCCGCAGTAATGCGGGCTCTGCAATGGTGAAGAGAGAGCTGAGCCAAAAGGTGAGGCTGTCGATTTACCAGTCGATCTACATTCCTACCCTCACCTATGGCCACGAGCTTTGGGTAGTGACCAAAAGAGCGAGACCGCGGATACAAGCGACCGAAATGAGTTTTCTCTGCAGGGTGGCTGGACTATCCCTTAGAGACAGGGTGAGGAGTTCAGTTATCCGGGATAGACTCGGAGTAGAGTCACTGCTCCTCTGCATTGAGAGGAGTCAGCTGAAGTGGTTCGGGCATCTAGTCAGGATGCCCCCTGGACGCCTCCCTGGGGGGGTGTTCCGGGCATGTCACACTGGGAGAAGGCCACGGGGCAGACCCAGGGCACGCTTGAGGAATTATATCTCCCAGCTGGCTTGGGAACGCCTCAGGGTCCTCCCAGCTGAGCTGGAGGAGGTGGCTGGGGAGAGGGAGGTCTGGGCTTCACGCTTAGGCTGCTGCTCCCGCGACCCTACCTCGGGTGGATAATGGATGGATGGTTGGATTTTTTATTTTTCTATATATATTGTGACGGGCGGCCGGAGCTTTCACCCAGCCGAGACGCCCAGAGTATGGAAGGACTGGGGGAGAGTACATTTTTAAGACCATTCATCCGCTGGACCGACAGAGGGCAGCCCCCTTGGTTTCCAGTGGGGTCACGGGTCATGGGCATGGGAGCTTAACCCTGCCGGGGCCCATGGCCATCACCAGGAGACACATGGACATTTTCAGGGCCCTATTTGGCCACACTTCTGCCACACCAGGAAGTACAGCCGGAAGAAGCTCGTTGGGCACCTGGCATCCCTATAAAAAGGGGCCAGTCGCCAGAAGTCAACGGCCAGAGTTGGTTTGGAAGGATAAAGCCTGTGGAGGAGTGAAGGTGGAAGGACTGGTGGCAAGAGAGACTGTGTTGTGTTGGTTGTTGGTGCACAGTGTTGAACTGTTAATAAACTGTGTACCATGTGGCAATTGGTGTCCTGCCTGTCTGTGTCGGGGATAAGGCAGCCGTACGCACCCTGGGCATCACAATATACCTGCATACTGTGTGCCAGAAATGGTGGTGTGTATTACTGGATGATTATTTACTAAAGAATTCTTACTGCACCACACTTTTGGACATCTTTTTGCACTTTTTCACCTCATACTTATGGTTTTGTGGTGACCTCACTTGCTCTCGTCCATCGTCAGTTATATACTACAAAATGCCCCAGCGGTGCCCATGACTGTGGGCACAGAACATCACATCACCATTTTAAAATGAAAACATATGAGTGAGGATGTCGTCTCCGCCAATGTCTTGCAAAAAAATATATACCTTTGTGAAAAAAAGTAAATGTTGTGGCCTGTAAGAGGGCACTCCTGCCACCCAAACCCAACACAGACAGACACAGGGGCACAAGTACAGGCACACGGGTCTGTTGTGGGAAACGCCTTCTCCCATTTCCCACAAGTACAGCACAGTTCAGCACAGTAAATTCACATAACACTTTTTTTTCTTTTCGCCTTCTCTCTCTTCCACTCCTCCTGGTGAGCTTTTCCTTCTTCCAACTTGGGCTCCTTTCATAAGGCACCCGGAAGTGCTCCATCTGCTCGTAGACCCACTTCCGGCAGCACTTCCGGGTGTGAAAGAAAAGCTGCAAATTAAGATTTCAGCAGCAGCTGCAGCAGCACCCCCTGGTGGCACCCACAGAACCCAACAGAGCTGCATCAAACTCCAGCTGCCATGTAGCCCTGCAGGAGTCCGAGGCACCGCTGCCACCTAGTGCTCCGGAGGAGGTAATGCTCTGGATACACTCGCTCCCCCAGTCCTTCCAGCGCAGAAGTGTCCCAGGCCAGCAAGGGCCCAAGCCGTATGTCACAATGTCTTTGATTCCAACACGCATATGCACATAGTGCCACACTGGAATCTTACGTCACAACAACATCAGAGCACAGGACTTCCAGCAGAACGGCGACAATCTCAAAACAGCCCACCCAAAATGGGGTCACGGTGACGCAATCAGAACAACAACACAATTTTCCAAAATGCTACAAAATGAAACTAGTGTGCCACACAGAAAACAAAATGAAAACCACAAGGTGTGTGGGTGGGTGGGTGGGTGTGCCCTGTGATGGCCCAGTGCCCCGTCTTCCATTAGTTCTGGTCTTGAGGCAGATGAGGTTGGGAAAGACTTCAGGCCCGCATTGCCAAAAACTGAATTAAACCGAGTCAGAAAAGGATGAATGGATTTTCACGCAGCTCGTTGTCTAATTGTTTTTGGACTGAGGATTCCCAGAATTCCACTTAGGATAATTAAGGCTGTAGAGATGCGATTATTCACTCCCAACTTACCTTTTCCCTGCAGTTTTCTCGATTCCTCCTCCATTCTCTCAACACTGCTGTCCAATCCATCTGAGAAAATGAGTAGCACCTGTTAACAAGAGCAGCAGTCAGAGTCACATCCAGCGACAAACATCGTTAGACACGCCAAGGAAGGAGGCTCAGAATTTGTAGTCACTGGCATCATTTGACCAGAGGTGGGAGGGCACCTCTTGGAATTTCAACACTGGCACCTTTTCATAATATAACGGTCCCTCACCCCAGCTCTTCTATTGAATATTGAAGTTTACCGAGGGTGACCTACCTAAAGTACCCCGTACCCTCTTTTTCTTTCTTAGCATATGCTTTACCATTTGAAGGTTCAAGGACCCCCAACACGCCCCACCGTGCTTCAATCAGATGTTATTCTAGCACCATAAACAGAGGACCATTAGGAATTTGGTTCCACTTTAGGCCGTGCCCAGAATATGAAGGGTGACCAGACAGGGCAGAGACTTGGCATTGCCAGGCTCACAGAGGGAAGACGTTACACACAAACCATAATGAAAATGAGGGCCCACCACTAAGGGGCAGTGTGACATATTCCTTCTAAGAGCACCCCACTTTAGTATTAAACATCGTCATACGTCATCTAGGGTTTGGACGCCGTGAGGAAATCCGTTTCTAGCGTGACTTTCACTTGAGGTCCTGAAATTGAAAAGTCGATTTTCGTAAACGTCTTGGTTTTCTTTAGTCACGTGATGATGGTTTTGTGAAGGTCACATGTTCACAATGGTTGTACCGATGATGTAACAGAAGATGCACTATAAATATGGCAGCACTCGGTGTAGAGAACAACCTCAAGAAATCTTTTCTCAAGTAGACCCTACTTCCGATTTTGATTTTTGGTTTCAACTTCGTTTTGCCTTTGACTCTCGAGTGTCTTCCTGTTCTTGACAGCTCCTGTTTCTTTGGATCTCGAGGTTCTGCCCTTGCTTTCCCTGACCATGTTGTGCTCTGACTATCATGTCTCGATATTCTTCTTGGCTCATAAAAATCTCCAGGCACTTCCACATGTCCACAACACCCAGTTGACATGGGGGCTGTTGAGCTCTTCATAGAACTCGCGGTTTAAAGAGGGGGCATAGTAGTGTGGCCGGAGCAGTTCCCGGGCGCGATACGGGCATGGGCGCTTCTGCACTAAAGTACATAGGTCTGGGATCGCCCGTGTCTGTAACTGATGCCGGGAGCTGCTAACTGGCGCATCTGTGCCACATCCCCATTATAAATAGGAAGAGTGCGAGTGCGGAGGGGAATCGAGAAAGAGAGTGAAGATTAAAAGAGTGAGAGAAGAAGAAGGTAGGAGGCGAAGGAACCAATGCAGGAACAAGCGAGTGAAACTCGCAGCAGTAATGGCAGGCAGCTGGGAAGTGAGTCCTGGCGGGGTGTTTGGCTGGCAATTGGATGGATTGGGTCACTCCTGCTGAGTTTTTCAGAGGAGCGGGAGTGACCAGCATCGAGGATGGCTCGTCGTGGAAGGCAGTGAGGCATGGGAGAGTGAGCGCCAGCGTGAGCGTCCTGGTCGCTGGGGAACCCGAGTCTCAGACTGGAGAGAGCCGTACGAAGCCAGGGGTCAGAAAGCTACCAGACCAGAGGAGAAGATAGCTGCGCCTGCAGGTAGGGCGACTCTCCTGTTAAAGGGCCCGGATGGGAGAAGCAGGGGAGCCGCCAGCTCAAAGAAGGCACCGGGCTTCTGAAGGGAACTGCTTCCAGCCATTGTTGTTATTGACCTCGTTTTAACTGGATTTATTTATCAAATTATTTTTAACCTCCACATTACATCTGATATTATGGATTATTTAATTATTGAACCATTTTGAATCACTGCATTATGGACACCATTTTTGGTTTTGTAATAAAATCATTTTTGCACCATTCAGCACCATCCCCTTTGCTTCGTTTGGTGTCCTCATTGTCCAGCTCATCTGGTTACATTACCAACAGTGTCGGGTTCAAGAGGCTCCCAGAAGAGGGGTGGGAGCATTGAGCAGGACCTGCATCGTCACAATCCCAACTGACCATGGAGTCGAGAGCTGAGGTCAGGTGAAAGGAAAGAAGACGGCAAAGGGAGCCCTTAGGTTTGGCCTGAATGCATGAAATGGACACACGGGGCTTTAGGACTTCCTTTGAACTGGACAAACAGCCAAAGGTCAGCCGGCCGGCAGCAGAGTTCACATTCCGGTGGTTGTGTGGTGCGTGTCAAGGAGTAATGAGCACAGACAGCTGACCGGCCAACTGACGGAAAGGAAACAATGATGAAACAATGAGACTGTGAATGAGAAACACAAAATACAGCCTGTTCTCTAACACTCCATTAGACGTCATTTTAAGTAAAAGCACTTGGCTCACCTACAACAAAGGAAGAAAACAAATTAATCTTACAGTGCAGAAATTTACCTTCACTTTGGCGTTGGAGTCCTTTGTAAATTTAGCAGCAAAATCCTGCAGGAACCTTTCATTCAAGAAGGTGGCATCGCTGGTCTGCAGAGTCATCAGCTTCTCCACAATTTCTGTGCTGTAGTTCTCAAACCGAGTGTCGTAAATGACCTTCCCGGTGTCGGTGGCCAGGTGATAGCCAAGCCGAACGCTGATCTCGGAGCCCGAGGCGCAGCTGATCTTGGCCACCGATGAGATCTGCGCCGCGATTTCAGGAAAATAAACCTGCAGGTTTGGCTGTCCGCTGAAGAACTCTGTGGGCTTGGTCCTCCTCGAAACGTCGAAACCCACCGCAATGTCAATGTTGCAGTCTGGGAGGAAATTAGACAGGAATGGTGTGAGAATCACTTCAATGGGGGCCTCAGCTGTCACTTTTGGGACATTAATAGCTATCATGTAATGCCTTACAAATCTATCTGTTTATAATAGCAAGTATCCTGTATGTCATAAGAGTGCATTGCATGTCTCTCTCTGTATATACAGTGCCTCATATGTCTGTCTGTTTAACTATCTATCTCTCTATGATAGTAAATATATTGTATATCAGATACTGGATTACACATCTCTATAGTGCCTTACAAATCAATCTACTGTATCTATCTATTTATCATTAATATAGCATCTTTCACATCTATCTATCTACCTATCTGTTATATAGTGCCTTTCATATCGATCTATCATTAATATAGTGTCTTTCACACCTACCTATTATATAGTGCCTTTGATATAAATCTATTATATAATGCTTTTAATCAGGGCCAGATTTAGATGACAAGAGGCCCTAGGCTATTCCACTTATGAGGCCCTTTCACCTCCCATTTTTAAGTTTGTTCAAATTGCTAACAATTTGAATGTAGGCCCCTCTTGATCTTGAGGCCCTAGGCTGAAGCCTAGCTAGCCTATAGGAAAATCCGGCCCTGCTTTTAATATCTATCTATCTATTAATTTTCATAGTGCCTTTCACATGTATTTATCAGTTATATAGTACCTTTCACAACCATCTATCTATCTGTGATAGTAAATATTCTGTATATCAGATAGTGTATTACATATCTCTATAGTGCCTAACAAATCTGTCTATCTATCTGTCACAGACGTGTGCCTTGGGGACAGCTTAAAGGCTCAGGTGCTGGTAATTCCTCACCGATTCACAGAGTGGTGCTGCATACTGTAAACTGAAGCCTCTTGTCTTCTTCCCTCTGCAGACCAGATGATTGACAACCTCACCATCTCTGATGTCACTTCCGGTGTCCGCCCACCTGGACCCGCCTCTTAGTGCCTGGCCTCTATTTAACTGGAAGTGTCGCCATCTTGGACAGTCTAATCTCAGACTCACATCTACACAGGCATTCAATTGCTGCAAAGCTTTATTTATTTTGTATTTCAGCTATATACAGGGTCACGGCGTTGCCCCAAACCTTTATTTTGTGCTTGTGTTTTTTACACTATCTATTATATAGTGCCTTTATGTATATGGAGGTCCAGATCAAATTATGCAATTTTCATTACACTATAACTTATTAAGTTTATTATATAGAAAATCACCCAAAAAATCCCAGACCATCGAGAAGTGTGTGAACTGACGACATGAAGAATCGTCTTCACGCCGAACTGGAATCGTCCTCGCGTAAATCAAAGTCATTCAGACAATCTGGATCTGCATAATTAGATCTGGACCACCCTGTATATATTTGTGTAATTTAGAATTGACTTTAAAATACTGCTGATGGTTTACAAAGCCTTAAATCATCTGCTCCATCATATATTTCAGAAGGCCTCTCACCTTACACTCCAAATTGTAACATTAAATCTTCAAATGAGGGTCTGCTTAGAATTCCAAGAGCTAAACTTAAAAGAAGTGGTGAGGTGGGTGGCCTTCTGCTGTTATGCACCTCAAATCTGGAATACAAGTTTACTGATAGAAAGTCGCCAGGCTAATATGGTAGTGCACTTTAACAAACTGTTAAAAACTCATTATTGTAACATGGCTTTCTCATAAACTTCATTTTAATGTAACCCTGATATTCTGTATATGCATTAAATTATCATTTTTATCATATCTCCATAATCCATACTAACCCCTACTTTCTCTGCTGTTCTCTGTCCAGTTTTCTGTGGTGGCCATCAGTGCCCCCACCACCTCATTAGGGCACCATGCAGTCCTTACATTGATGGATTGAAGGTCCACATGACCAGCATCATCTAATTCTTCCACATGAAGCCTGAAAACCATGAGGACTGATTGAGATCATTGACGTGAGGAGGTCTGGTTGGTCTCGTGGCCTTGGCACCCCTGCAGATTTTGTTTTTTTCTCCAGCCCTCTGGAGTTTTTTTTTGTTATTTTTTCTGTCCTTCCGGCCATCAGACCTTACTTTATTCTTTGTTACTTAGTGTTGCCTAATTTTTATATTTTTTCTTTCTTCATCTTGTAAAGCACTTTGAGCTACATCATCTGTATGAAAATGTGCAATAGAAATAAATAGTGTTGTTGTTATATCTATTATATAGAGCATTTCCTATCAATCTATCTGTCATACAGTGCGTTTATATCTATCTATCTATTATGTAGTGCCTTTATATTGAGCTATTATATAGTGCCTTTCATCCATCCATCTGTCATATAGTACCTCTTTCTTTCTTTCTTTCTTTCTTTCTATTATATAGTGCCTTTCATATCTATCTATCTAGTCTAGTGTCTCTTGTAGCACTTTCCAACTTTTGGTTTACCTATTTATCATTTTTATTCATCTCAATGTATTCTTATAAAGTGCAGTTTAAATCCCAGCACCACGGACAAACATTTTTAATTACCTTTCAGATAGCCTTGGACTCACAATCCCTCCAAACCCATTAACAGCTGTATTTGGTGTTCTTCCAGATGGGTTTGAAGCGGAGAAAGACAAACAAATTGTGATTGCATTCACTACACTTTTGGCACGTAGACTTATTCTCATAAACTGGAAGAACCCAAACTCTCCTCTTTTAAGTCAGTGGAAAACCAATGTGTTATATTATTTCAAGTTGGAAAAAATCAAATACTCAGTTAGAGGATCCGTACAGACTTTTTTCAAAACATGGCAGGATCTAATCAGTAATATTTTAAAATAAGTTCAAAAGGCACAGAGAATTTATTAATTTAGGTATGTTTACAAGCCTTAAATTTAATGCCGTTTGGCTTGCTCTCTCTTTCAGGGGTGGGGATCGATCTGTTCTTAATTTTTCTCTTTGTAAAAACTTGATTGCTTTGTATGGATTGTAATAAAATTAATAAAAAATAAAAATAAAAAAAATAAATCCCAGCACCATATAATTCTATGCAGTAATTACATAATAAGAAAAAATAAGAGAAAGCTGAAATGCACCAAAAGCAAAAAAAAACAGCATAATGATGAAGCATCTATAGAAAATGAATGCGGGGGAGAGCAGGGGGGCTGCAGCAGTCAATACTCCGGGAGGGCTCCCTACCCCTGCCTTTCTGTTAATACAGCACTGACTGTGAGAAGACTCTGATTTGATTTTTTTAATGTTTGCATGTCTGCATGGCGCCTCCCAAATCCATTCTTCCTCATCAGTATGGGTTGTCGTCTAAGTGGAGGTGCGGGTCACGTTAGTGGGCCCAGTGGAATGTGAGTGAGGGGGTGGGTGGGCCACCGTGTTGTCTGAGGAGTGCCCAGTTCTGCCAGGACTGACAGGACGTCCTGAATTTATGTTTCATTTTATCTTCTACCTGATTTAAAAATGCATTTCTGTAATTAGGCATTTTGTAATAATGTTTTAGTTTGATTACATTTAGGGTTATTCAGTTCTTAAGGTAATAATTCCAATTTTTCATTTAGTATAAAATTAAAACTGACATTTAAATATTGTAAGCCCTTTCAAAAGCAATGCGAGTGCTTGACTGAGGTATCAAGGGAGGACACACAGAGCGGACCACCCGGGGTGTCTCTGCAGATGTCCTGCGGCTTTATGTAAGATAAACACACATTATTAACGTCTGACTTCACGTTTATTAGCAGGCCATCAAACTAAAGGGAGCTTCTTTATTTCTACCCCATAAAGTTGAGTGCGACACGACATGATGTTTTCATTGCTCTTATGTATTAAGATGATCACTCAGAATAGTTCCTGTCTTTTCCAGGAAGTTCTAAAGAGAAGATTAAACTCGGCTTTTGAGGTGAAGACTGAAGATTTAGTGAAGTTTTATGCTGGCATCGCTTACAGTGGATTCACAAAGTCTTTAGGCCCCTTCACTTTCTTCACGCTTTTTGTCAAGAATCAAGTCTATGTGAAAGTTTAAATATAGGCAGGGAATCCCTAGGGGTCCGGGACCACCTACTTACACCCACTGATAGATATAAATATCAAATACCTGAAAATAAATGTTATGAACACATAATGGTGTTATAAATCACTAGGGCACCCCGTACTGGGTTTGCGGTGAAATAAGCAGGCAGACCGCTTTTCACTGGGGGCAACATTCAGCCCACCAAGTTCACCGAGACAGGGGAGAGGTTGGGAGCATGTGCGGATTACAACGTGTTGCTGCACCTACACACAGAAAACCTCCCGGATTGAGATCTGAGTGCAGCTGTGACACCCGGGTGACACCCTAGCAAACACACTGGAACAGTGGCCAGAGTGCCAATCTTGCCATCAGCCCCCAGGTTAGAGGAGCTGCCTGTAGGCCTGGATGCAGGTTAACGTCATATCCCGGACACAGCAATTGCAGGTTAAGGGCCTTGCCAACGGAGCAAAGTCACTTCTGGCGTTTACGAAATTTGAACCGAGAACTTTCCACAGATCCCCAGCCTCAGAGCCACCACTCCGCCCGGTCACTGAGACTCTCCACAAGAACATCGAGTTGACATTTGAAAAGTAACTGTGGCCCACCACGCGACTTGGTCGCTTATTCCATGTGTCTGTGGAACTTTGCGGTTCTTTCTAACATCTGTGTAAACTTTCTCCTTCACGAGGTCCATGTGTTCTTGCTAAAGAATTTCTTTTAAAGTAACGACTGGGATCCACCATCTTAATTCCCTTCACAATTTCAAACACTTTAGTAGTTTCACCTTTCAATTTCCGTTTGCTTAAAGTGAAAAGTTTCAACTCCTTCATTCTCTTCTTCATCACTCACACCTCTCAGTCCCGGAATCAGCCTAGTCGCTCGACTATACACTTTATCGATGTGACGGGATAAAAGGCTGGCGTTGTGCACTTCCTGCTCAGCCGAGTGTGCGGATTCTTTGTGTGATTGAGCTTAGTGTTTAGGCATTCATTTTGGTTTGATAAACGTCTCGTTTCTGGCTTTCGCTGGACCACATTTGTGGCGATTATCCTCAATGGTTCTTCTCTTCTCCACATCTTTCTTATCATGTGTTCAGCATAGCACCTTGAAGTTCTACTATCCGTCACATTCGTTTGTAATGAGGGGTCTAAGGTTCCCTGTGTGAAGAAAATTGTGGTGCAAAATTTACAATTAACCTGTTTCCATCTGTATCCCAACGTCCCTGTTGAAGATTTCATTTTAAAATGATAACTGGGGTCCACTTTACTAATTCCTAATATTAAACACTTCAGTCCTGTCACCTCTTAATCTCTGTTTACGTAAACTCTAAAGGGTCAACTCCATCAGTGTGTCCTCATAGCTCTGAACTCTCAGTCCCTGAATCAGCCTGGTCACTCATGTCTGGACTTTACTGATGTGATGAAACAAAAGGTCGACGGTGTGCACTGCCCTGTCATCCGAGCTTGTGGATTAATCAAAGAAATTCTCTGGACGATTGTGGGTGGTGTTTAGCTATTCATTTCAGCTAAAAAGACTTCTTGTTTCTAACTTTGAGTTTCTGCACACCGTTTTGAGTTTCACGAAAAACAAGATGGACCTTCTGTTAATGACTTATTATCCTTGATGGTTCTGCTCCTGGTCACTGCCGTACCTTCGTTTTGTGTTACTTTGTGTTCAGCATCACACGTTCAAGTTTTACTGTCGGTCACACTCATTGGTAATCAGGGGTCTGTGCCTATCTGCGTGAAGAAAAACGTTCAGCAAAATTTACTGTTAATGTGTTCCCAATCTGTGTCCCTACGTTCCTGTTGAAGATCTCATTTTAAAGTGATAACTGGAATCCTCTGGACTAATTCCCTTCATAATTTTAAGCACTTCTGTCCTGTCGATTCTTAATCACTGTTTATGTAAAGTGTAAAGGGTCAACTCCTTCAGTGTGTCCTGATATCTCCGACCTCTCAGTCCCTGAATCAGCCTGGACACTCATCTCTGGACTTTACTGACGTGATGAAACAAAGGGTCTAAGGTTCTCTACGTGAAGAAAAAGTGGTGCAAAATTGACCATTAACCCAATTTGCATCTGTGTCCCTACATTCCTGTCAAAGATCTCACTTTAAAATGATAACTGGGGTCCACTTTACTAATTCCGTTTATTATTTTAAACACTTCAGTCCTGTCAACTCCTTCAGTGTGTCCTCATATCTCTGACCTCTCAGTCCCCAAATCAGCCTGGACACTCATCTCTGGACTTTACTGATGTGATGAAAGAAAAGGTCGACGGTGTGTACCACCCTGTCATCCGAGCTTGTGGATTAATTGAAGAAATTCTCTGGACGATTGTGGATGGTGTTTAGCTATTCGTTTCAGCTAAAAAAACTTCTAGTTTCTGCATGTACACTTTGATTTTTTTGGGCACCATTTTGAGTTTGACAAAAAAACAAGTTGGACCTTCTGTTAATGATTAATTATTCTTGAAGTTTCTTCTCCAGGTCACTGCCGTACTTTTGCTCTTGTGTTACTTTGTGTTCAGCATCAGCATCTCATTTTAAAGTGATAACTGGGATCCACTGGACTAATTCCCTTTATCATTTTACGCACTTCTGTCATGTCAATTCTTAATCTCTGTTTGCTTAAACCATAACAGTTCAACTCCTTCAATGTCTCCTCATAGCTCTGACTTCTCAGCCCCCATATAAGCCTGGTCGCTCATCTCTGGACTTTATGGATGTGACGGGATAAAAAATTTGGTGTTGCACACTTCCCCGTCTTCCGAGTTTATGGATTACTTCCACAAACCTTTGTCATGCTTGAGCGTCTGAGGATTAGTAGTACCACCCCAGGCTGACAGGGGGCGCTGTTGCTTACAGCCTTGTCATGTTCTAACTAAATAGCCCAGTGAAAAATCCCAGTGAGAGCCACTGACCCCGCCCCTTCCAGGCTCAGGGCTTTAACAGGACGACTGCCCAACCAGAGGCGTCTTTCACCGAGGAGATGATCAACAGCGAGGACCCCCTTACGAGACAGTGTGCGTTACCTTCAGAAGTGGTCTGATGATCTGAGGCCACTTTGCTACGTGGCATTTGCTTTGCTGTTATTTTCATGCCATTGTGTGTTATTTTTTGTTAGTAATCTGGGACAGAAATCGATTAAAAAAAAAAAAGAAGGGAAATGTAATTGTGAAATTAAAACAAAGGCACTTACCAGACTTGGCTTCCTCTTTTTGACAGAGCTCATCGAAAATTTTCTGCTTGATGTTTTCAAGAGCATTGAAGTTAGTGATTGGAAAAACGCGATTTGAATCTCCGGTAATCTTTATCAGGTCAAAGTCATTCAAGTTTCCCACACCGATGACGTATATGTTGATGTTTTCTGCCCGCAAAGCCTTAGCTGGCTCTTCGACTGGATCCTTGGAATCCCCATCCGTGATGATGAGGAGGTTCTGCGGCACACCCTGAGCCTTTCTGCTCCCGGCCTCGGCAGTAAAGAAGGACCGGACGAACGTCAGCGCGTTTCCGGTGCGGGTTCCTTCCTCTATTTGATCTATGGCATCGATTCTTTTGAAGATATCCTCTTTGGCGTAGAATTCGTTCAGGTAAAACTCTTTGCGCGCATTAGTGCTGAACTGTGCGACGCCGATTCTGACTTCTTTTTCTCCAATTTTAAAGTGGTTCACCACCTCCTTCATAAACTGTAGCGTGGTCGTGAAGTTCCCCTTGCTGATGCTTTCAGATCCGTCCAAGAGTATCACGATGTCTCCTCTTAGAACTTCACATTCTAATGAAAAAAGAAGACAAAATACAAATCATGGATCAATTAAGGTGCGTATGGTCAATTTGTTTCATGTCATCTCATTTCATTTTCTGAACCACTTTTCCTCAGGAGGCTCGTGGTGGCAACAAGTCTAACTGGTCAGCCTGGACAGATAGCCTAGCCTAGTCTGCACATTCCAGCTCTTCCTGGGAAATTCCCAGGCATCTCCAAGCCACCTGAGAGGTATAATCCCTCCAGCGTGTCTCGTGTCTGACTCAGGGTCTCCACCTGGTTTGACATGCTTGGAGGCGCACCCACTTTGGGAATCCTTAAGACATCCTCAAACCACCTACTCTGGCTCGGAGTCTCTCCTAAACTTGTCTCCCAATCACATAATGTCCCCCAGCCATCCTGCAAAGAAACCTCATTTCTGCCCCTTGAATCTGCAATCTCATTCCTTCATTCATTACCCACAGTTTGAGACCATAGATGAAGACAGGGATGGAGACTGACCACTTAAACAAACGTTTAGTCTATAGACTCGGCTCCTGCTTCACCGTCACAGCCTAGTAGAGATTGTGTAGAACAGCTGGTTACTTGTTCATCCCATGTCTTGTGAAGAAGATCCCAAGATATTTGAACTCTTCTGCTAAGGGAAGGGCAGTTGTCACCACCTCAGCACTCTTTGCCGAAAGAGAACTATGGCCTCTTCCTGGTTGGACATGCCAGAAACAGCTCTGCAGGCAGGTGTCCTAATGCAATGCCCAAACCTCAAGTGTTCCACCTCCTTTAAGCTCCTTCCGAATGTAACCCTCATCTACGGCTGAGCCCAGACACCCCACGAAAGAAGATTTCCGCTGCTCGTATCTGCGGTCTCATTCTATCAGGTCACGACCCAACACTCGTTGATATTGTTGAGGGAAGGAACGCCGATCGATGTGTAAAATCAAGAGCTTTAATTTTAGGCTCAGCTCTCTCTTCGCTACAACTGACCAGTAAAACATTCGCATATCTGTTTACTCAACTCTAGTCCACCAGTTAATCTCCCGCTTCCATCTTCCCTCACTTATGAACAAGACCCTGAGAAATGACGCTTGAAGCAGCACCTCCACCCCAGCCTGGAGATGGCTAAGAACCCTGACCTCAGAATTGGAGGTGCTGATCCTCATCCCAGCCACTTTCCACCTGACAGAATACCACCTCAGAGCACCTGACGTTACCTCCCGACGAAGCCAGCAGGACCACATCGGCTGATAAAAGCAGAGAGGAGATTCTGAGTTTTGCACTCAAACAGATGTTATTTTGTTATGTCATCTCCTGGGTGATGTCCTTTTGCAAAGTGTTTGCCACAGCGTTGTGAGGGAAAGACCTGAGAGCACTTGGTGAGAGGGGTCTTCAGGTAATTTGGAATTTTGCTTTTTGGATTCTGGACTTTGTCTTGTTGCCTTGTATGTGGGTGTCTCCCTCAGCCTTGCTACATGGCCCCACTTGTCTCTGCTGAGCAATTCGTTCAGGGTGGTACCCCCTCGTCAGCTGCTCATCCTGCCTGAGGAAGCTGCTGGACACAAACTTTGTGCTTTGGGATTGCCGAAAACTCCTTATGGAGCCAATGGAGCCCAACCTCTTTAAATTCAGTGTGTTAAGGGTATTACAGAGACAGCCAAAGCTATCGAGAATCAAGGGCAACCCGGCTGCAATCGAAAACAGATACACGTGCAGAAAAGTCAAAAATGGATCAAAATAACAAAACCAAAGGACACGAGTGAACTTGTGGGACAGCAATCAAATCAGGGGCAGAACAAAACAAAGAATCCTCACTCTAGAAAATAAAGACAAGTAGCGTTAAGTACGACTTTATAGTACGAACACCGTATTTAGAAAATCTTCAGATCCCTTCACTTTCTACACACTTCATTGTAGATAGATAGATAGATAGATAGATAGATAGATAGATAGATAGATAGATGACCAGTTTCCAGTAAAACCTGTGAGGCTATCGCTGTATTTATCAAAAAATTAATGATATTAGAAATAACATAGTAAATCCCTCCAACACTAAGGATCCTCCTAAACCCCAGCATTCTGTTATAAACAAATTAAACTCTTTCACTAGGATAGATTTACTTGATTTACAAAAAATAATATCTCAATTAAAATCCTCCACCTGCGTCCTTGACCCAATACCAACAAGGCTTTTCAAAGAAGTATCAGGCGTGCTAATTGATAATGTTCTGGACATAGTAAATTCGTCATTAGATACGGGGGTCTTCCCAGACTGTCTTAAGACTGCTGTAGTTAAACCCCTTCTTAAGAAACATAATCTTGACCCCTCGGCTCTTGAAAATTTTAGACCCATCTCTAACCTGCCTTTCTTAAGCAAAGTTCTGGAGAAGGCAGTCATTATGCAGTTAAATGACCACCTAAATAAACCTGCTATTCTTGATAAATTTCAGTCGGGTTTTAGAACAAATCACAGCACAGAAACTGCACTCGTTAAAGTAGTAAATGATTTGCGAGTGAACGCAGACAGAGGCCATATATCTGTTCTCATCCTCTTAGATCTGAGTGCTGCATTTGACACCATTGATCATAATATTCTTAGAAATCGCCTTAGTCAATGGGTGGGCCTCTCTGGCAGTGTCTTAAATTGGTTTGAATCCTACCTGACAGGGAGAGAATTTTTTGTTAGTTGTGATAATTACAACTCAAAGACACATGATATCCGATATGGTGTTCCACAAGGCTCTATCCTGGGTCCGCTACTCTTCTCAATCTACATGCTTCCGTTAGGTCAGATTATCTCAGGGCACAACGTGAGCTACCACAGCTATGCTGATGACACACAGCTGTATTTATCAATAGCACCTGATGACCCCGATTCTATTGATTCACTAACACAATGTCTGACTTGTATCTCAGAATGGATGAATAGTAACTTTCTCAAGTTAAATAAAGAGAAAACTGAAATCTTAGTGATTAGCAATAATGGATACAATGAGGCTATTAGAAATAAACTGGATACATTAGGATTAAAAGTCAAGACGGAGGTAAAAAGCTTAGGGGTAATTGTTGACTGTAATATGAATTTTAAATCGCATATTAATCAAATCACTAGGACAGCATTTTTTCACTTAAGAAACATAAGTAAAGTTAGACCTCTTATATCACTGAAAGATGCTGAGAAATTAGTTCATGCGTTTGTTTTCAGTCGACTAGATTACTGTAACGCACTCCTCTCAGGACTACCCAAAAAAGACATAAATCGTTTGCAACGAGTGCAGAATGCAGCTGCTAGAATCCTAACTAGGAAAAGAAAATCCGAACACATTTCTCCAGTTCTGATGTCACTACACTGGTTACCTGTGTCATTCAGGATTGACTTTAAAATTCTGCTTATGGTTTATAAAGCCTTAAATAATCTCGCCCCTTCTTATATATCGGAGTGTCTGACACGTTATATTCCAAATCGTAACCTCAGATCCTCAAATGAGTGTCTCCTTAGAATTCCAAGAACAAAACTTAAAAGAAGTGGTGAGGCGGGTGGCCTTCTGCTGCTATACACCTAAAATCTGGAATAGCCTGCCAATAGGAATTCGCCAGGCTGATACAGTAGAGCACTTTAAAACACTGCTGAAAACATATTACTTTAACATGGCCTTTCTATAACTTCAATTTAACTTAATTTAACTTAATCCTGATACTCTGTATGCTCAATTTCCTCATAATAACTATTCATGGTGGCTCTAAAATCCGTACTGACCCCTACTCTCTTTTCTGTTTCTTTTTCCAGTTTCTTTGTGGTGGTGGCCTGCGCCACCACCACCTACTCAAAGCTTCATGATGCTCCAACAATGATGGATGGATTAAAAGGCAGAAGTCTACATGACCATCATCATCAAGTCCTTCCGTGAGAACCCTAAATCCAAAGAGGACTGTTTCATTTATGTTAGGTAGAATGCCCAGAGGGGACTGGGCGGTCTCATCGTCTGGAATCCCTGGAGTTTTTTTTTGTTTTTTCTGTCCCCCCTGGCCATTGGACCTTACTTATTCTATGTTAATTAATGTTGACTTATTTTGTTTTCTTATTGTGTTTTTTATTTTTCTATTCTTTATTATGTAAAGCACTTTGAGCTACTGTTTGTATGAAAATGTGCTATATAAATAAATGTTGTTGTTGTTGTTGATGACCGGGGACACTGCCCGGCTGGGGCGCCTGGATAGTCCCCGAGCTGGACAATACTTCTCCTTGGCCACGAGAGGGCAGCAGCCCGGGGCTATTTGGGGGCCACAGGGACGGAGCTGGGACGCTCTGTATGAGAGGACGTGGCCACCGCCAGGGGGCGCCCGGACAATTAGAGAAGCTTGGATGGCAGCACTTCTGCCACACTAAGAAGTGCTGCCGGAAGTAATTACAAGGACACCTGGAGTGCTTCCAGGTGCTTTCCTGACACTTCCGCCACAACAGGAAGTGACGTCAAGGGGAGCACCTGGGGCTTATCCGGGTCATGATAAAAAGGGAATCCTCCCTCCAGTAGACGAGCCAGAGCTGGGAGGAAGGAGACGAAGCTTGTGAGGAGGACAGGAGGTCAAGGAAAGAGAAAGAAGAAGAAGAAGAAGAAGAAGAGGAGTTGTTGGTGCTTGAAGACATTGTGGTGCTCGAATAGTTAATAAAAGAAGTGTGTTTTGGACATTCTCGTGTCGGTCTGTCTGTGTCTGGGGGTACGCTTTCCACAATAGAAAGATAGATAGATAGATAATGAAAGGTGCTATAATAGATAGATAGATAGATAGATACTTTATTAATCTCAAGGATTGATTAATTAATTAATTAATTAAGGATTGTAGATTTTTGGATGCGTTTGCCATATTTGTCCATCAGTCTACACTGAATAACCCATAATTATTATGACTCGGCAGAAAAACAGAAAACTAATTTTATCAGTAAACCGGGAGAAGCAGGCAAAAGAAAAAACAAAAGAAAACAAAAATAAACAAAAACAACCGAAACCCAGACGAGAGGCAAAGACGTGAAGAGTAACAGACAATAAGTCAAAATGAAAATCAGGATTCTATATGCGGATCGGATAAAGCGCAGAGCAAAAGGCAGACCTTTAATGCTGATTGGGGATTAGGTCAAGGTCACAACCCCAGAGACCACGCCCCTGGAAACGCAGACCGTGACCCTGACAACAGTACACAATATGGCTTCTCTAGCTACAAAATATCAATATTCGGCCTAAACCGTGACAATAAAGTTAAAGTGACACTTTGTTTTCAGAAATGTTTGGAATTTTATTAAAAATCCACAACTGAAATCTGTCATTCCTTGAAGTATTCAGACCCTTAATTCACTGCTTTGTAGAAGCCCCTTTGGCAGTAACTCCAGCTTGCAGTCTTCTTGGATAAATCTCTACAAGCTTTCCACTCTTGGATTTGGGCAACTGATTCCATTCTTCCTGGCAGATCCCTGAAACTGAATGGTAAGTTTCTGTAAACCGCCATCTTCAGGTCTCTCTACATGTGTTCCAGAGGTCCTGGCTTTGGCTCAGCTCAGAGAATTGTCCCAGCTGTTTGCTTCGGGTCATTGTCATGCTGAATGGTGCCCAGTCACCCCGTCAGGTTTTCTTCAAGGTTCTCTCTGGATTTGGCCACTTCCCTCAATTCTGACTGGTCTCCCTGTCCCCATAGCCTGATGCTGCCACCACCACACTTCACCATAGGGATGGCATTAGGCAGGTTGATGAGCTCTGCCTGGTCTTCACCAGACATATTGTTTGGAATTCTGCCCAAAGAGTCTCATTTGTGTCTCATCAGAGATGAAGATCTTTCTCGTCGTGTTCTCAGGAGTCCTTTAAACTGTCATCTGCCTTTTCCTCAAGTGTGGCTTCCAGCTATCCACCCCACCATAAACACCTGACTGATAAGATGGCTGCTGAGATGGACGTCCTTCTGACAGGTTCTGCCAGCTCAGTGGAGGAAGTCTGAAGCTCTGTTAGGAGTGACCATTGGATTCTTTGCCACATCCCTTTACCAAGGGACTAAGAAGAGTCCTGGTGTTCCCAAACTTCTTCCATTTCATATTTGTAAGGTTACTGGGGTCCTGGGAACACTCAAAGCTGTACAAATGTTTACTGTGATCCATGCCTCACCACAGTTTCATCCCAGAGGTCTAAAGAGAGTTTTGCTGGACATCATGGCCTGGATTTTGTCCTGACATGCAGTGTGACCTTCTCTGCACAGGCCCACATGTGTGTCTTTCTAAATGACGTCCAGTCAATTCAGAGTGCCACAGGTGGACTCCAGTCGAGTTCTAGAAACATCTCAAGGAGCAAACTGGAGGCACCGGACGGAGCACAACCTGGAGGGCCACAACAGAGGGGGTCTGAAAACGTCTAGGAATGAAAGAATTCGGGTTCTGATTTTTAATAAACTTGCAAGCCTTTCTGGACACATGATGTCAATTTGTCATTATGGAGTATTGAGTGTAAATTGAGGAGCAAAAATATCAAATTTATTCCTTTAAAATTAAATCTGCAACACAATAAAAGAGTGCAGAAAGTAAAAGGGCCTGAGGAGTCCAACTGAGGTATTCTGATGCTGCCATATTTATACTGGATCTGGCCTTGTCACACGTCACACGTCATGACAACATGAACAGGAGTGTGACAGGATGTATACAACATACCGTCAAGTAAACAAAAGGAAAAGAAGAAAAACGAGATGGTAAGCAAAACAAAAATGAAATTCCCAAAAACAACACCACCAAAGAGGACAGTAACGTGCGTCTTCTTCAGGTTTCTTTTCACAATTTTTCTTATTATTTAGCCGTTGTGTCCATTTTCATGTATTTTGGTATTAGCAAAACTGGGGATCAATTTATGGGACCAGGGGACCATTCTTCTCCATTTTAAACTAATAGCAATTATGTGTTCACATTTTCAAAAATTCACGTTCATTACGGGTATTCAGGAAAAATGTATTCTTATAATGCTGGGGAAGCCCACCGTATTCTGTTAGGTCAAATTCCCAACTTGCTATCTACTTGAAAAGGGGTCTGTACCTCCATTGCTGGTCAGCCTCGGCCTACTTATTGGACACACATAGGGCCCTCCCAACCCATAGCTGTCCGTTTTACAGCCTGAGATCTTCCCACCATGTAGGTTTCTGTGGTGTGACCCACCCCTGAGATCTTCTGGTCTTACCTTTTTGGGTTTCATTGCAGAGGAGCTGGCTCATGTTTTTGTGAAGTGCTTCCAGTGATTTGTAATTGTCCACATAAAACACTTTGTTCTTTGTTCCTGCCATAATTTCCAAATCTTGAGTCTTCGCGTTGCCCACCCCAACTGCGTAGACGCTGATTCCCTTCTCGTGCACATCCCTCGACGCGATAGGCAGAGCGATCCTGTCGGTAGCCGCTCCATCTGTAATGACTATCATCACCCGGGACACGTTGTTAGACATGCGGCCGCCGTAAGGCTGAGTGAAGCGATCGCGAGCAAAAGTCATGGCGCTGGCCGTGTACGTTCCACCCCCCTTTTTGTGCATTTTCCAAATGGCGTCTTTCAAGCCGTCCTTTGTGAAGTATTGATTTAGGCGAAACGCTTCATCCGGTTGGTTGGAATACACCACCGCCCCGAAGTGCACCTTGTCCTTGCCGACGTCCGAAATGTTCACCAGAGACATCATGAACTTCTGCATGCTTACAAATTGTTCTGGCTGGATACTCCCTGAGCCATCGACCACAAACATCACGTCAGCCACCTCCATCCTCTTGCAAGCTGGAAGAAAACAAAGAAAACATTTGATGGCTTTATAGACAACAGCAGGTCATGAAGTATTACTGTCCAAAACGAACCAGAATGTCCCGAGAGGGGACGGTTGAACGTCAGATTAGGCAGGACAGTCTTTACATGGATCGAGGAGTTTTACTGGTTTGGTCAGGAACTGCTTGTGTTCTCGTTAAATTAAGTTTTGATTTTCAGTTTGTGCTAAGATTTATGATTTCCATAATTTGCTTATGATTTCATTAATGTGTTCATGATTCCTTTACTTGGGATTTGTTTATAATGAATTACTTGTTTAATCGTGATTTCTTTTATCATACTTATTTTGTGATTTTATTAAGTTCATGATTTTCATTTTATGATGAAATCATTGATTCAGTCATTTATTTGTGATTTCATGAATTTGCTTCTGATTTCTTTTATCATGATCTGTTCACGATGATTTATTTGTTTTTTCCTGATTTATCATGCTTCACTCAGGAGTTCAATCATTTTAGTTTGTGATGAAGTTTGTGATTTCATTAATTCGATCATGATTTCTTTTATCATTCTTTGCTCACAGTGATTTACTTGTTTTATCATGACTTGTGATTTCATTAAGTTCATGATTTTATTAATTTGTGATTTTCACGATGCAATCCATAATTTCGAACATTTATGATTTTATAAATTTGTTTGTAATTTCTTTTGTTGTATGTTTATTAATTCATAATTTAATTTTGTGATTTCATTAATTTAAGGTAATTTGTGATTTCAGTTTGTGGCTAAGTTCATGATTTCAAGTATTTGTTCATGATTTCACTCAAGTTTGTGATTTTCATTTTGTGATTTGCATCTGTCTTTAACTATAATTTCAATTATTTGTTTCTGATTTGGGTGGCGTGGTGGCGCAGTGGGTAGCACTGCTGCCTCGCAGTTAGGAGACCTGCGGGTTCGCTTCCCGGGTCCTCCCTGCGTGGAGTTTGCATGTTCTCCCCGTGTCTGTGTGGGTTTCCTCCCACAGTCCAAAGACATGCAGGTTAGGTGCATTGGCGATCCTAAATTGTCTTGCGTATGTGTGTGTGTGTGTGTGTGCACGCCCTGCGGTGGGCTGGCGCCCTGCCCGGGGTTTGTTTCCTGCCTTGCGCCCTGTGTTGGCTGGGATTGCCTCTGTAGTTAGGATATAGCGGGTTGGATAACGGGTGGATGTTTCTGATTTCATTAAGTTGCTTGTAATTATTTTTATAACTTTTGGTCTATGATGATTTCCGTATTTTAAACATGATTCATTTTATCATAATTATTTTGTGATTTCATTAAGTTCAAGATTTTCATTTTGTGGTCTCCTTTCATCATGAAATCATTAACTTCAATAATTTGTCTGTGATTTCATTATTTTATTTGTGATTTTTTTTTTTTTTGCCATTATTTGTTTCGATGATTTACTTATTTTATTATAATTTGTTGGTGATTTCATTAATTTAAGCTTGTGATCTTCACTTTGTGATTTCATCTAGAGTGGTTACGTTTGTGATTTCAATTATTTGCTTGTAATTTCTTTTGTAATTTATTTGTTTATAGTGATTTCCTTGTTTTAATTATGATTTATTTTATTGTAATTGTTTTATGATTTCATTTAGTTCCGCATTTTCATTTTGTGATTAGGTTTAGGGTTAGGGTTAGGGGGTTGGAATCACTGATTTCAATCATTTGTTTCTGATTTCATTGGTTTGTGATTTTATCACGACTTATTTACTTGTGTTATCCCGATTTCTTTTATCATGATTAATTGGTGATTTCATTCATTGTAGTTTGATATTCCATTAGTATTAATTCATTTTCATTTTGTGATTAGCTTTGTGATTTCTTTTATTTCGATTTGTTCATGATATTTTATTTCTTTTATCACAGTTTGTCCCCCCCCCCCCCCCACTTCAAATGTAAAGTATAAGCTGCTACTCACTTTCTTCCTCTGTGCAGATTTCAAATATTATTTTGTCTTCAACATGGCGAAGGTCGTCAAAGTTATTGATGGACTGAACTTTGTCTATGCTGCCGCTGATTTCCAGGAGCTGGGTGGTGTTGGCATTATCCACGCCAATGGAGTAGATGGTGATGCCTTTCTGTCGTAGGGCCTGTGCCGGCTTGCCGACCTCATCCTGCGCCTCGCCATCGGTGATGATGACCAAGAACTGCCTGACCGAAGGGCGGCCTCCTTTTGATTGGTCAAAATACTGAGAGGCAAACTCCAAAGCCGCCCCCGTATAGGTCCCGCCTCCCAGCTGCTCCATGTTAGTGATTTCCTGTTTGAGTTGTAGTTGGTTGTCGTAGGCGTTGAGCTGAAACTGTTCCTGTGGTGAATCACTAAACTGAAGCAGCCCAAACTGCACTTTATCGGGACCAATGTCGGATTTGTCCACCATGGCTTCCATAAATTCTTTCATCTTGTTAAAGTCAGCAGGATAAATGCTTCCAGAGCCATCAATGAGGAAAATGACGTCTGCTTCCTTCTGCTTGCACACTGAAAAATATTAAATCAGAAGCATCAGAACGCGAACAAGGCCAGCAGTCCAACAGAATTCACCCACCCCACTCAGCTAAAGTCTCCCAAAATGACATCAAGTCACCAGAGCTCTTTGAAGTGCCTTGAGCATGGGAAAGGTGCTATATAAATAAAATGATGATTATTATTATTATTAACACTGACTGTCCACCACAACGCCCGGCCATTTGTGGCATGGGGCTGGGACTCTGCGTGCAAAGAAAGACTTTCTAAAATTTGTGTGAGATAGATAGATAGATAGATAGATAGATAGATAGATACTTTATTAATCCTAAGGGGAAATTCACATAATCCAGCAGCAGTAAACTGATAAAGAACAATATTAAATTAAAGAGTGATAAAAATGCAGGTATAAAAGACAATAACTTTGAATAATGTTAAAAGTTATTGTCTGTTTGCTCTTAACCACCTCATTGATGAATTCACTTTATAATACGAGCTGGCACTTATTCCAAATTATATTTTAAACCCTTCCATCAAGTCACCTCCTAATCTTCATTTGCTTTATTATTATTTGTATTATTTGACTGATGCATTTGCCAAGATGGCTTACGCGATTGGAGATTACGATTGGTTATGTTTCTTTTGTCTTTCTATTTGGAGCTCAGGCAGGTGACGTGACTTGTTCGGGGGTCACACAGTGGCAGCAATGGGACTTCAACCTGCACCTTCAGGGTTTCAAGTCCTAAAGTTAGTGAGAAGTCAAGCAAAATGACACCTGTGATAGGTGAGGGTAACTAAAAAAGTAAAGGGCAAATTGAAAATCGCGTGGTCACCGCAATGGAGAGAAGTGCAGGCAATGCGACACGTTTGCAATGGCTTATAGGTAGTTCAAACACACACAGAACAGCACAGCACAGCACAGCACATGGCTGTTAGCCCACGATGCCATCACGATGTGGCAAACCTTTGTGGGGTCGTGCAGCAGTGAGCCACCTGAGGAGTCCAGATGCCACCATCCACTCTTTAGTGAACCAATGGTCCCATTCTATTATTTTTTATAGCTGACACCTTTATCCAAGGTGACTTACAAAGCTATATTGTGAGGCATAAATGACCTGCTGGACCTGGGGGGGGGGGGCCCCCTCCCCTTAATAATACTATCTTCCCCTTCTCTCCTGAGAATCCAATCCTTGAAGCCACTTGACTCCACCCCACAAGGCCCTTGACTCCGCCCCTTTCTCTCCAGGAAGAATAAGGCCACTAGATTTCCGTCACTTATCAAAGGAAGCTGCCATAGGCGTAATTCTGTGACTGTGACTAGGTGTTTATCGTTTGTTGCAGGTCCAAAGCCAGGGCCAATTTAGACACCAAGACAGGCATTTCTGTTCCTTGTTTTGCTCTGTAATTAAACGATTGGTGCCCCAAATTATTATACACTTAACTGTCATTCCTTCACCCTGCCACAAATATATATATATATATATATATATATATATATATATATATATATATACGCTAGTATATATATATATATATATAACAATGTAAGGGCAGCATAATGGCGTTGTGGTAGCATTGCTACCTTGCAGTAAGAAGGCCACGGTTCACATCCTGAGTCCTTCCTGTGCAGAAGCCGCATGTTCTCTTTGTGTCTGCATGAGTCTCCTCCTGGTGCATGCTGGGTGAGGTTCCAGCTTCATGTGCCCTTGCTCAGGATTAAGCAGACTTAGCAAACGGTACGGTTTAATAATTGTATATTGTGGCCTGCATGGGGCGCACCAGCTCCCTAAACCTGACACCCACAGATTCAGGCACAAGTTCTTTCACACACACACACACACACAGAGGGGTTTTTTTTATCACTCGTCTCCCACGGCACAGTCCCTAAGCCCAGTAAGAAAACAGCACACAGCAATGCCTGTTCTTCTTTCTCCTTCTTTGCCTTTGTCTCCGTCTCCTCCTCTAGTAAGCTTTGTCCCTCTGTAGCAGTGGCAGCAGGATTCTTTTATCCTGCACCCAGGAGTACTCCCGGTGGCCCGTTAGTGTGATCTGAAAGCACTTCTGGGTGGTCTCTGTGCTCCCTGCAGCACCCCCTGTAGGCACCCACAGAACCCAACAGGGCTGAGCCAAACCCCAACTGCCATGGAGCACTGTGGGAGTCCGAGGCACTGCTGCAGCCCCTTGCAGCTGCCATCTAGCAATCCAGGGGGAGTTAATGCCCTATTTAGGTTCACTCCCCTGCTCCTTCCATTAGGAAGGCACCCCAGCAAGGCAAGTGAGCCAGCTGTCCGCCATAATGGAGATATTTCTTCTATCACTGATCACGTAGGAATGCATCTCATTATATATCTCCTCTTGTGTGGTGCACCCGCTATTACCTGAAAGACATGTTTTCCAAGTGGAAAGTCAGTAATGGACTGAACTTAATTTCAAACTCATGAAGAAGCCAAACTTCACACACAGCAGGAGCTAGAAATCCAATTCCCACAATACGGTTTGATTTTATAAAGGAATCATGGACTGAGCTGGGCCACCCTGCAACAACAGGAGTCAGACACCTCTGAGCATCACATACAGTTAGGTCCATAAATATTTGGACAGACACAACTTTTTTCTTTCTAATTTTTGTTCTGTACATTATCACAATGAATTTTAAATGACACAACTCAGATGCAGTTGAAGTGCAGACTTTCAGCTTTAATTCTGTGGGTTCAACAAAACAATTGAATAAAAATGTGAGGCGACTAAAGCATTTTTTGAACACAATCCCTTCATTTCAGGGGCTCCAAAGTAATTGGCCAATTGACTCAAAGGCTATTTCAAGGGCAGGTGTGTTCAAGTCCATCGTTATGTCTTATCAATTAAGCAGATAAAAGGCCTGGAGTTGATCTGAGGTGTGGTGCTTGCATGTGGAAGATTTTGCTGTGAACAGACAACATGCGGTCAAAGGAGCTCTCCATGCAGGTGAAAGAAGCCATCCTTAAGCTGCGAAAACAGAAAAAACCATCCGAGAAATTGCTACAAGTGGCAAAATCTCCAGTTTGGTACATCCTGAGAAAGAAAGCAAGCACTGGTGAACTCAGCAACGCAAAAAGACCTGGACGTCCACAGAAGACAACAGTGGTGGATGATCGCAGAATCATTTCCATGGTGAAGAGAAACCCCTTCACAACAGCCAACCAAGTGAACAACACTCTCCAGGGCTTGGTCGGCGTATCGATATCCAAGTCTACCATAAAGAGAAGACTGCATGAAAGGAAATCCAGAGGGTGCACTGCAAGGTGCCAGCCACTCATAAGCCTCAAGAATAAAAAGGCTAGATTGGACTTTGCTAAAGAACATCTCAAAAAGCCAGCACAGTTCTGGAAAAACATTCTTTGGACAGATGAAACCAAGATCAACCTCTACCAGAATGATAAAGACAAGAAACAAGGACGGAGAAGGCGTGGAGCAGCTCATCATCCAAAGCATAGCACATCATCTGTAAAACACGGTGGAGTCAGGCAGTGTGATGGCTGCCAGTGGCACTGGGACACGAGTGTTTATTGATGAGGTGACACAGGACAGGAGCAGCCGAATGAATACTGAGGTGTTCAGAGACATACTGTCTGCTCAAATCCAGCTAAATGCACTCAAATTGATTCATGATACAGATGGACAATGACCCAAAACATACAGCCAAAGCAACCCAGGAGTTTATTAAAGCAAAGAAGTGGAAAATTCTGGAATGGCCAAGTCAGTCACCTGATCTTAACCCAACTGAGCGTGCATTTCACTTGTTGAAGACTAAACTTCAGACAGAAAGGCCCACAAACAAACAGCAACTGAAAGTAAAGGCCTGGCAGAGCATTAAAAAGGAGGAAACCCAGCATCTGGTGATGTCCATGAGGTCAAGACTTCAGGCTGGCATTGGTTTTCAACCAAGTATTAGAAATGAACATTTTATTTCCAGTTATTTCATTTTTCCAATTACTTTTGAGCCCCTGAAATGAAGGGATTGTGTTAAAAAAATGTTTTAGTTGCCTCACATTTTTATGCAATCGTTTTGTTCAACCCACTGAATTAAAGCTGAAAGTCTGCACTTCAACTGCATCTGAGTTGTTTCATTTAAAATTCATTGTGGTGACGTACAGAACCAAAATTAGAAAAAGTTGTCTCTGTCCAAATATTTATGGACCTAACTGTAGTAGCTGTACATTAACTGAATGAAAGCGCCTTCTGTTTCCAATAGGAAGGGCGTTCTGCGACGGGGCCGTTATCTCAACATGTGCGTAGGCGACTGGGCTCGTTACATCACCACAGTCAGTAACTGCTGCAGATTGCCTTTTGAATGCCTGTTCACCCCAATGAACCCTGATAGGGAGAACCTTACATGATCCTGTCCCATAGAGATGGCATGACATGGCTCAAGGAACACTGCAGCGTTACTACTTGGTCAGCCCGTTCATGCCATAAAGTCACCAAATGCTCCAAGGTCCACCGTTGGCTTTACCCGGAAGATGAACTCAAAGTGTTCCCTAAGTGTGCAGCACACCCCTCGCTACCTGCTGTTTACGGGTCTGCTTTATAAATGTCTTCTCCAGACATTCAAATCAACATCTTTATTGTTGCAAAGAGACATTGTACAACGAAATTTAGGTGCAATTTTCCAATGCAAAACTAAAATAAAAACAAAACACAATTACTCAAGTTAAAACTAAAATGATCCACTCATACAGACGTCATATTGCACTTGTCCCTTATCCAATGTTAACTTAGAGCTGTATTGTGAATGTGAAGGTGCGCTCGGTCAGATTGACCACTTAGCAGCATTCAGCTTGGTGGTGGCTGAAGGATAGAAACTGTTTCTCAGTCTATTTGTCTTCATCTTTATGGATCTGAAACGTCTGCCTGAAGGCAGGCGTTCAAACAATGCATGTCCTGGGCAGGGGCGGTCCTAGCCTGTTTGGTGCCCTGGGCGAACACCCCCTCTGGCGCCCCCCCTTCGGCGTTCTAATAAACACTGAACAGAATCAGTGCAATAAAACAAACTATTGGAAATGTAATGTCTAACAGAGACAAAATCAAATTTTACATTTATAGAGCACCAAAATATTTCGTTATGGTGTAAAGAATTTTCACTTTAGTACCATCTCCAGTCACCAGTTCACCAGGTCACTAACAACTACATAAACCTTTACTCTCAGAGCTGCAGTCAGTTGATTATTTCGGGTTAACTTTCCCTGCCTGCCACTTTCCACTACGCGAGTCATTTGGATTAGTAAGTTAGCACGCAAACATATACAGTGGTGTGAAAAACTATTTGCCCCCTTCCTGATTTCTTATTCTTTTTCATGTTTGTCACACAAAATGTTTCTGATCATCAAACACATGTAACCATTAGTCAAATATAACACAAGTAAACACAAAATGCAGTTTTTAAATGATGGTTTTTATTATTTAGGGAGAAAAAAAAATCCAAACCTACATGGCCCTGTGTGAAAAAGTAATTGCCCCCTGAACCTAATAACTGGTTGGGCCACCCTTAGCAGCAATAACTGCAATCAAGCGTTTGCGATAACTTGCAATGAGTCTTTTACAGCGCTCTGGAGGAATTTTGGCCCACTCATCTTTGCAGAATTGTTGTAATTCAGCTTTATTTGAGGGTTTTCTAGCATGAACCGCCTTTTTAAGGTCATGCCATAGCATCTCAATTGGATTCAGGTCAGGACTTTGACTAGGCCACTCCAAAGTCTTCATTTTGTTTTTCTTCAGCCATTCAGAGGTGGATTTGCTGGTGTGTTTTGGGTCATTGTCCTGTTGCAGCACCCAAGATCGCTTCAGCTTGAGTTGACGAACAGATGGCCGGACATTCTCCTTCAGGATTTTTTGGTAGACAGTAGAATTCATGGTTCCATCTATCACAGCAAGCCTTCCAGGTCCTGAAGCAGCAAAACAACCCCAGACCATCACACTACCACCACCATATTTTACTGTTGGTTTGATGTTCTTTTTCTGAAATGCTGTGTTCCTTTTACGCCAGATGTAACGGGACATTTGCCTTCCAAAAAGTTCAACTTTTGTCTCATCAGTCCACGAGGTATTTTCCCAAAAGTCTTGGCAATCATTGAGATGTTTCTTAGCAAAATTGAGACAAGCCCTAATGTTCTTTTTGCTTAACAGTGGTTTGCGTCTTGGAAATCTGCCATGCAGGCCGTTTTTGCCCAGTCTCTTTCTTATGGTGGAGTCGTGAACACTGACCTTAATTGAGGCAAGTGAGGCCTGCAGTTCTTTAGACGTTGTCCTGGGGTCTTTTGTGACCTCTCGGATGAGTCGTCTCTGCGCTCTTGGGGTAATTTTGGTCGGCCGGCCACTCCTGGGAAGGTTCACCACTGTTCCATGTTTTTGCCATTTGTGGATAATGGCTCTCACTGTGGTTCGCTGGAGTCCCAGAGCTTTAGAAATGGCTTTATAACCTTTACCAGACTGATAGATCTCAATTACTTCTGTTCTCATTTGTTCCTGAATTTCTTTGGATCTTGGCATGATGTCTAGCTTTTGAGGTGCTTTTGGTCTACTTCTCTGTGTCAGGCAGCTCCTATTTAAGTGATTTCTTGATTGAAACAGTAATCAGGCCTGGGGGTGGCTACGGAAATTGAACTCAGGTGTGATACACCACAGTTAGGTTATTTTTTAACAAGGGGGCAATTACTTTTTCACACAGGGCCATGTAGGTTTGGATTTTTTTTCTCCCTAAATAATAAAAACCATCATTTAAAAACTGCATTTTGTGTTTACTTGTGTTATATTTGACTAATGGTTACATGTGTTTGATGATCAGAAACATTTTGTGTGACAAACATGCAAAAGAATAAGAAATCAGGAAGGGGGCAAATAGTTTTTCTCAACACTCCATACAAAAAAACTCACTCTTACAAACTCAAATCATTTTATCAACATGTTCAAAATCTCATCGACGATATTTTACTGTTTTAAAGCCTGTAGCGTGCACTCCAATGATGGCGAATTTACTAACCTGTGATAAAGAATAGAGAGAGCACACGCATTGAGCTGGCGTCAGCTTCACACAGGAGAATCTCCCACCGCCGCGCCCCTCTTCTCCCTGTGCGGCAAGAAGCAAGCAGCAGGCGCACCTCGCAAATGGAGGGCGCCCTTACTCCCCACAAGTGGGCAACAGAAAACCGATCGGTGCCCATGCAATCCCAAAAATGCGCTGGCATGATGTCGGGGAAGCATGGGCGTGCGGGAAAAAAAAAATTTTTTGACGATGCCAAGATGCCGCCCCCACCATGATGCCGCCCTGGGCAACAGCCCATGTCGCCCATATCAAAAACCGCCACTGGTCCTGGGTGTGGTGGGTCCTGAAGAATTTTCTTGATGTTCCTGAGGCAACATGAACTATGTAGTTCTTCCAGTGAGGGGACAGGACAGCTGACTATCTGCAGGGTGACCTTAATGACCCTGTGGAGCTCTTCCTTCTGTGCTACTGTGCAGCTGGAGAACCAGGCACAGAGACAGTAGGTCAGGATGCTCTCTACTGTGCAATTTGTTAAAGGACACCAGCAGTTTCTCAGGGATGTTGTTCTTCCTGAGCACCCTCAGGAAGTAGAGTCTCTTTTGGTCCTTCTTCACTACCTCAGCAGTGTGTCTTCCCCAGGTCAAGTCCTCCCTAATGGTGACTCCCAAGAAGTGGAGACTCTGACTGAGACCCTCTCCACACAGTCCCCATTGATGATGAGTGGCTGGATGTTGTCTGCCTTCTTCCTGAAGTCCACAATGAGCTCCTTAGCTATATTTTGGAGCAAGTTGTTATTCCTACACCACGTGGCCGGCCGCTCCACCTTCATCACTGTAGGCAGACTCATCACCCCCCAAGAGATGAAGCACACACATGCACACTAAACACCGAAACAAAGAGCACCACGCCAATGTGTCCGTGCACATCTCCATAGTAAAAAGTTCTCCCTTTCAGAAAGTTTGCCAAAACCTGAGTGGGTCCAAACCCAGAGGTGTTACAATACCAAATCTAGACAGGCGTCCCCCCTCGGTGGCACTTTACGAACGGATTCAGGTTACAAGAGCAGAGGCTTACGCCCGTAGTGTAACTCAAGTGGGGAAAACTGCCATTCAGGACATTGTGACTTTTTTTTTAATTCTACCAAAGGTGAAGCTTCCATCCATCCATTATCCAACCCGCAATATTCTAACACAGGGTCACGCTGGAGCCAATCCAAGCCAGCACAGGGCGCAAGGCAGGAAACAAACCCGAGCAGGGCACACACACTAGGGACAATTTAGGACCTAAACCTGCATGTCTTTGGACTGTGGGAGGAAACCCACGCAGACATGGGGAGAACATGCAAACTTTACGCAGGGAGGACCCAGGAAGAGAATCCAGGTCTCCTTACTGCAAGGCAGCAGAGCTACCACTGCGCCACTGTGCCACCCAAGGTGAAGCTTCCTTCCTGTTATTTTGAAATGAATTCAGTGCTCAATGAACAAAGGATATTATTAAAATTACGCAAGGCACCAGAACCCTGATGCAGAAGGTACAAACGAAGTGGAATCTCAGGGGACCTCAATGTGGCTCTGGAACAAGAATACACGTCTGGGGACGACTTGTTAAAAATGTTGAACTCTGTGATGGCAAAGGCCCCGCCCATAGGGGTGTCGGCCTAAAAACCCGCCCACAAATTAATTCCAGTTCATGCACCTTAAATGGCGAGGGGACTAAAACTGAAAATGCAAGCAAAGCAGATTGAAAAAGAAAATGAACTGAACTTGAATGAAAAGGAAATAAAAAAGTGACAATTGCTGCTATGAGTTAAAGAGCTCAATGAAACAAGTTCACGGAAACTGACAGATTCTTTTATTTCTCCTTCTGCTATTTCAGCTCTTACATCGCGCCATGGCATAACAAGTACAACTTGTCATTAAGAAGGTACTGTGGTCTACATTTCTTTTGGATCAGTACTAAAATACTGACTTTGGTATCGATACTAGCTCTCAGACCTTAGAAGCAAATAACAGATAACTACAAGACCACCAGCATCACTCTCCCGTCAGTCTTACTCCAGCCCCCAGGTGCACCACATCATCACGACTGCAATACGCACCACTTCTCTCCTGAGAGTCGCAAAATTCTGATTATGTTGAAACAATAAGGGGTGTGCCCTCTGTAGAAGATCAGCCCGGCTACAGACAGACACTAAGACACAATGTCCGAAAACACACACATTGGCACAGCACAATGCACACAGTGCACAAAACCCACAATAATCCTGTTCTCTCAGTCCTCTCTCTTTCCTGCCGCCTCCACTCTTCTCCCACAAGCTCCGTCCTCTTCCTCCCGATCCGGCCCCCCCGAGTGGAGTGAGGCGGCCTCTTTTATACCGCACACCCGGAAGTCCTCCAGGTGCTCCTCGATCAACTTCTGGCAGCACTTCCACCACATGGGAATCCGGCTCCTCTTCTGGCAGCACTTCCGGGTGTGAATCCAAAAGTGCCCCCTGGTGGTGGCCACAGGCACCCAAAGGGTTGAGCTTCTAAGCTCCAGTCCCTCTCGTGTCCCGGGGGAGGTACTGCTGGTGATACGTCCACCCCCCCCCCCCCCCCAGCCCTCCTCTCAAAAGGGCGTCCCAACTGGGCAAGGTCCCCGGCCATCTATCACACCTTATTGTCCCAATTGTATCAACACAATGGAGGGTTCCCCCAAGGCGTGCAGTACCGTCTGATCGCCTCAATAGTGTAAGGTTTCATTTTATGAAGTCTACAAAACTGATACTTTCCTATAACTTCAGCAGAAAGTGTCGCTTGGGGGATTGAGAGGAAATCTGGCATTTACTTCTGGTACCAAAAACCTGGAAATGCTGGTAATGTACTGTTTTCAAATTGGAGTTTTTTTGGTACTTTTTCAATAGTGGCACACTATGCAGCTTTATTCTACATATATGGTATATACAGTGGGTACAGAAAAGAATCCCCCTTTGAAATATTCCCATTTTTTGTACATGTAAACACACAAACTAATATTTCTTCCCAGCTTTACTTACTCAATGCAATCTCTAAAATCCAAGTGAAAGATATCACAGCTACAGTTCAGAAAAAATTTTAAAAATCAAAAACAATAAATCCTGAGATGAATAACGGATCACCCCCCTCCTAAACTCACTCAGGTGTCAGTGCCCACCATTTCCATTGCGGTTACTGGCTTTCTCCCACCTGCGATCAGTTGTAATGAGTGTGATTACAGAAGCTGTTCCTGGTCCATTCATTCCCTTGCTTGGTAGAGCAACTGACAGCAAACATCTGACTATGGGTGGCAGGCCACTTTCAAAAGATCTCAGGATAGAGTTGTGGACAGACATAAGGCAGGAGATGGAGACCAAAACATCTCAAAGGCTTCATCAATCCCAAGGAGCTCAGTAAAGTCCATCATAAAGAAGAGTTTGGTACGACTAGGACCCTCCAAACTGGATGGAAGAGCAAGGAGGAAACTGGTAAGAGAGGCTACCGAGAGGCCAATGGCCACTTTGAAGGAGTTACAGGATTTGATGGCAAAGAGTGGTCATTAATGGTGTGCAGGTGACAACAATTTCACAAGCGCTCCACCATTGTGGCTTATTCTGGAGGGTTGCAAGGAAACAGCCACGTCTCAAGAAAGGCCACATTAAGGCTTGTTTGAGCTTTGCCAGAATGTACCTTGAAGATTCTGATGTCAAGTGGAAAAAGGTCTTATGGTCAGATGAGACCAAAATCTAAGTATTTGGCCTCGATACCAAACAGTACACCAAAACAGCTCACCATCCACAACACACCATACCTACAGTAAAGCATGGAGGGGGCAGCGTCCTGTTGTGGGGGGCCTGGGGCTCTCGTTAGGGTAGAAGGACAAATGGATGGGGCAAAATACTAGAGGAAAACCTGCTACCCTCTGCCAGAAAGTTGAAGATGGGCAGAATGTTCACCTTTCAACACGACAACGACCCGAAGCACACAGCAAAATGGACCACACGGTGGCTGAAGGAGAAAAAAGTGAATGTCCTCGTGTGACCAGTCAGAGCCCAGACTGAAAATCACACTGAAAATCTGTGGAAAGATCTGAAGATAGCAGACCACCAACGCTCACCATCCAATGTGATCGAACTTGAACAGTTAAACTGTAAAGAAGAGTGGGGGGCAAATATGACACAACCTAGATGTGCAAAGCTGAGAGAGAAGAATCAACAGACTGAGGGCTGTCATTAAAGCAAAAGGGGGGTCAACAAAATGACATTGACATTGGGGGGGCTGATCCTTTATTATCTCAGGATGTCTTGTTTTTGATTTTTTATAATTTTTCTGAACTGTAGCTGTGATTTCTTTCTCTTGGGTGTTGTAGATGGCATTGAGTAAGTAAAGCTGGGCAGAAATATTTATGGTGTGTGTGTTTACATTGAAGGCTGTAAAGCAAAAAAAATTGGAATATTTCAAAGAGGGGGATTCTTTTCTGTACCCTCTGCACGCTATTAACACGCTGTGACAATATGTTGGTATGGTATGTTTGCCATTTACGCTCAGGCAGTAATTCTAAGTTCCTTTACTTATCTGAGCAGACCACACTGTAGTTTCTTGCACTATGGGTTGAGTTGCGGATTGTTGCCTTCTGCGTATTCAATTGTAAAGAGTCGCAAAAAGTTTGCAAAGTTTCTCCAATATGCTGCCGTGGACAGTTTAAACAATTGACAGTAATCCTCTATAACTGCCAGCGTCAATTCTCCAAGGGGAACCCCCCCCCCAATCACACACCATCCATCCATTATCCAACCCTATATCCTAACTATAGGGTCTCGGGGGTCTGCTGGAGCCAATCCCAGCCAACACAGGGCGCAAGGCAGGAAACAAACCCCAGGCAGGGCACCAGCACACACACACACACACACACACACACCAAGCACACATTAAGGACATAATTAGGTACATTAGCAACATAACCTTAATGTCTTTGGACTGTGGGAGGAACCCGGGTTTCCTAACTGAAAGGCAGCAGCACTAGCCACTGTGCCACCGTGCCGCCCCCATCACACACCAGAATCTCAATAACAAATCTGCAATGGTCATCATGGGCCGAGTCTTGAAGACACTAAGAAAGGCAAAACTGGGTCGCAAGAGGAAAAAAAAAAAAGTTTTAGAAACCCTGGAGTCGACTGTGCAGCCTCGTCCGAGGTGTGTGTTAATGCTAGGGTGTCAATTGGCCCACACGCTGCTTACAGTGCGTCGTATACCGAAATCTGAGGCTCTTCATTATTAATAGCAATAGCAATATGCTGAGCTAGCATAGGCCTCCCTAAGGTGGGGTGTTCATAAAGAAATCTAACCATTTCCTTCATGAAGCACATAATAAACAAGAATAGTCACTTCATATATTTGAAATATTAAAATATGTGCTACAACTTAAAATGCTTAAAGTCTAAGAATTGTGACAGAAATTTGTCACTTGTCACCCACTGATAGAGGGTGAGACCCCTTGTAAAAGATCAAAAATCACACCATATTTGTAATCAGCGACCTTAAAATGGTCTGAAATGATACCCCACACGCTTATGTTTGGAGTTTGTCATTTTGAACCTTCTGGGAGGGCTGGGACCACCGGTAAAGAATCACATCTGATCAAAGAGGCCCAGCTCAATAATTTGTGACGATGCATTCAGACTAAGCTGTGCCAACATCTTGCACGTGGGTCAAAGATCTCAGTTTTTTTTGGAAAGGTGGGAAATTCTTTCAGCTGTTCCACATCCCTGCTCCATGGCATAACAGGACCCCTTAGTTTAAGTTACCTGAGAAACTGCAATATACATTAAAATGTCAGTTGTACAAATAAAATATGTATCCTAAAGACCCCCTTGGAAGCATTTCTAGATGTTTTCATTGAATCTTCCCCTTTCTGGTTGGCCAACCCTTACAGAGCTCGGTGCCGAGCGCCTGAATTGAATCGGATAACCGGAACTTACCTTCCTTGGAGCAAATCTTTCGGACGACTTCATCTTTAATTTGCTTCAGAGAGTCAAAGTTATTCACATAGAACATCCTTTCTGGCACGCCAGCGATCTGCTCAATCTCCTCCATGTCCGCGTCCCTTATGCCAACAGCGTACGTCAACACGCCCATCGAGCGGAGGCTGTTTGCGGCTTCCACCACACTGTCATCAGACTTGCCGTCGGTGATTGTGATCAGGAACTGGGGCACCTTCGTTTGCCGGGTTCGCGCTGCCTCCCTGAAGTGGTTCTCCATGGATTTCAGTGCAGCTCCCGTCTCGGTGCCCCCTCCTAGTTGGGCGATATTCTTCACAGCAATTTTTATTTCTTCTCTAGTGCCATACTGAGCGATGGAGAACTCCAGTCGAGTGGTGAGCGAATACTGGACCACGCCGATGCGGACGTCTTCCTTCCCTATTCTGAACATCTTTGTCATTTCAATAATGAATTTTTTCATGTCCAGGAAGTCTTTAGGGTAAATGCTGCCAGATCCGTCTATTAAAAAGTAGATGTCCGCTTTTTCGGTTTCCTCACACCCTGCAGGGAAAATAATCAATCGTCAGAGACAGAATACATGAAAACGTATGGCATCAAAAGTTCACAGAGGCCTTATTGTTACATGGGAAGAGTCCAGTGAAATCCTTACTCGTGTGTGCAATCCAACAGGTGACGCATCACCATTGTCTAGTGCCACGTGTCGTAAGTAATTCTACCTGACCTCAAAAATTCTGCCTTCTTTATTCACTTCTTCTTTGTCTAAAGCTTCACATAGGGCTTCTAAATTTGACGCCCCCCCATTCTCATCTGTTGTACCCTTCCTCACCTTGTAGTCTCTCTCAATTAGCTGCCCCTTCACAAAGACCACCCACTTTCTCTTTGCTCATCCTCTTCTCCTCTGTCCCATCACCACCATACAGTCAGGTCCAGAAGTATTTGGACAGTGACACAATTTTCATCATTTTGGCCCTGTAGACCACCACAATGGACTTAAAATAAACCAATTATTATCATTAAGTTAAAATAAATATTGTATGATAACCAAAAATATCCTTTATGAATGACAGCCATTTTTCTACATAGCCTATCATTTCCAGGGTCTCAAAAGTATTTGGACATTTGATGGATTAGCTGCTCCATAGCCAGGTGTGAGCAGGTCCCTCAGTATTTCATTAACTATTAAGCAGGTAGAAAGTCTGGAAAAGATTCCAAGCATGGAATTTGCATTTGGATGCTGTCACTGTGAATGCTCAATATGAGGTCCGTGCAAATAAAAACAGGCCATCATTAGGCATCAGAGAGAAATACCATGAGTGGTCAAGTCAACCGTTTGGTAGAATCCAAAAGAGAAGGAACACACAGGTGAGCTCAGCAACACCAGAAGGTCTGGACAACCACAGAAGACAACTGTGCTGGATGATTGCAGAATTCTGTCCTGGGTGATGAAGAACCCCTTCATGACATTAAGCCAAACCAAGACCACTCTCTGAGGGGTTGACCTGTCACTGTTGAAGTCTATAATCAAGAGAAGACTTCATGAAAGTAAAGACCGGGTTCACCACAAGGTGCAGACCACTGGTACACCTCAAGCATAGGAAGGGCAGATTAGACTTTGTCACAATACATTTTTTAAAGCCTGTCCAGTTCTGGACCAACTTTACTTTGGACAATTGAATCTGAGATTAATATGGATGAGAATGATGGAAAGAAGAGAAGAAACAGCTCATGATCTGATGAATGCCACTCATCTGTGGGACATGGTGGAGGCCGTGTTATGGGCTGATCGTGCATGGCTGCCAATGGAAGTCGATCACTGGTGTTTAGTGACGATACGACTGCCAGCAGAAGTAGCAGGGTGAATTCTGAAGTGTAGAGGGCGCTATACTGTCTGCTCAGAGTCAAACAAATCCTGCGCAACTGACAGGACGACACTTCAGAGTACAGATGGACAAGGAGCAAAAGCATACTGGGACAGAAAACCAAGTGCTTTACAACAATAAGTAGTGGAATATTCTTCAATGGCAGAGTCAGTCAACTGACCTCAACCCAACTGGACATGAAGATAAGACTGGCAGAGCATCAGTGGGGTGGACACCCAACACTTGAGATGGCCGTGGGCTCAGACTGCAGGCAGTCATTGACTGGGAGGGATTTCCAACCAGATATTGAAAATGATCGTTATATACATGCCTGTGTTAGTTTGTCCAAATACTTTTGAACCCCTGTAGATGGGGGGGGGGGGCCATGATTAAAAATGGATGTCTGTTCTAAACAGCTCTTACAATGCTTCTGTTAAACCCCTTATATTAAAACTTCAAGTCTGCACTTCAATCTCATCTTGGTGGCTTCACTTCAAATCCTTTGTGGTGGCACACAGAGCCACATTTATGACAATTGTGTCGCCGTCCAAACACTTATGGACCCGACCTTATCCATGATTCTTCTGCCTACCTCTCTCTTCTCACTTCATTCCTATATCACATTACCCTTCTTTCATGCATTTCCTTAAGAGATTTCCCCAACTTTAACTGAACCTCTGAGTCCTCTCATTTCTGATCTTCTCAAACTTCACTATGCCACACATCCATCTCAACATCCTCATTTCCGCTGTGCCCAGTTTCCTCTCATGCCCCTTTTTTTTCATCCATCCCACAATGCAGGTCTGGCCACTCACTGTTTGATCCACTTTACCCTTCACTCTTGCACTGATTCTTTGACCACAAATTTGGCTTTTGAATTGTTTGACTCAATGAATGCATTCATTTTAAATTATAACATCATAGAATTGTTATGCATCAGTTCCGGTATTTTCTGTGATGCATGTAATTATGCACTGTCTTTAGAAATGTGCCTCCATTCTGTGTGCTTTTTGGGTGGAGCCCCAGGAGGCGGGGCCACCCTGATATCTCTACGGCTCGGCCCTTCCATCTGGCTTTATATTCTGTAGGTGGCAAACAGGATGGACCAGGATAGGGGATGGTTCCTTACCCGGACGAGAGGCTCCTGAAGGACAGACAAACGTCCTGAACAAGATAGAGCAAAGCTTTCACGAGATGAGGGACAGACATCCCGACCAGGAATTCCGCACCTGAGTGGGAAACCCTAGGCGATTGGAACAGACATGTTTTGAGGACCTTCCCTGACTGAAATAAAAGAAGAGGATTGGGACAGACTGTCTCTGAGGGGTGTTTAGCCCCCCCACCCCAGCACTCCATTTGTGAACCAGCAGGGAATGCCAGGAGTTAATAGTCCGGCAGCTCAGCCCTGCTGGGGTCCATGGGTGCCACAAGAGGGCGCTGCAGGGAGAGTTTCTCCCAGCAATATTGGACTTCCATATGACCTGGAACTAATTCCAATGGGCAGCGGCCCTGGCACTGGAAGTACTCCCTTATCCAGGTAAGTCGGAGCTGGGAGGAAGGAAGGCAAGAATTGACTGGAGGAGGGCAGTGCATTAGAGAGAGGAGATGGGATTGTGCAGAGATAACCTGTGCTTGTGCTCATACTGAGGTATTGTGGGTAATCAATAGTTTGTTTTTTGGACTTGTTAGCTTTGGATTGCCTCCTTTCTTGCTCTCTAGCACATTTTCTATTATATTTGCCTATTTGTCGTTTCCTTCAATAGTTATCCTCTTTTATCAAGATTCTTGTTCCACTTTTGATTCAAAGCCAGAATTTGTACGGTTTCTCTCCCTTGTAAGAGATTACGTGAAATTTGGGACTTGATTGCATTTGTTGAACTTTTAAAACCAGTGTCTATTTTAGGCAGAAACCAGTAGGTTGTATTTGAGGGGTTGGCTTCAATTACAAAGGTCTGGACTGGCCAGTGAAGGCCTCCTACACCTTTTCACCATCTTTGTGAGTTTACTACGTATTAATGTTTCGCACATCAGTGCCATCTGCTTGGGGATGCAGTGCATCTCCCCTTAATGCAGAGATGCCACTGTCCCTGTGTCATAATGTGTCTGCGACTGTGGAAAGTCATTATGGTGTAGTATGGAAAATAAAAAGTCATGTATTCATGTATTAGGATAAGTCGATATAAAACTTATAAGCATTAAACTTAGTGTGAGCTTTAACACGAATGAGTTATGCCAAGCAAATAGTAAAATAAAGACATATGCCATATTTCTTTTTAAATTGAGCTCAGAGTGAAACCACCAATATTTAATAACCCAAAAGGATGGAGAAGGGGGAGAATAATGAATAGAGACCGCCTGAGGTCAGAGAAGGGGGAACACCTGCTGGCTGAAGGCCGGCTAGAAAACAAGGGAAGCAAGAAAAGATCATGAATGGCAAAACATAAGAAATATTGGTGGTTTCCAAGCTGGAGTGAGGAGTCAGACTGAGCAGCGAATGAGTTGTTTTGAGTGAGGTCAAGATGATAAGAAAGGATATTAACTGTAACTTCTGGTTTGTTCGGGGCTCAGCTCAGCTTGACTTAATTGGGCTAATCACTCTGTTTGCCTGTCCTTGACTCTTAGAGCCTTCTTTCATGGTGACAATCTTTGGCGTATTTTACGCTTCCACAGTAGCTGCTGTAATGTATGCCCAGGCAGGGCAGGGGCTCCTTATAATGTTCTTTTAAAGGACCAGGAGATGGAGGATTCAAATGGCATCGACAGAAATAAACTCTTAAAAACAAGTTGGGACTGCTGGCCAGCCCTGTACTCCAACACTGGCACGGGCAGGAACGTTCCTGCTATCAATGTAGCTCTCTCTGTCAGTGGATTGTTTTAGACTTTGCCCTGCCTTGTATCAACCTGGTGCCACCTTTGATGGTGCCAACCCCTAGACTGCTGGGGACTTTCCTCACAGCAGCACATTAAGCATGAAAAAATTTTGTAATATTTGTAAAATGACTGTGGAGTTAAATTAAATTTATCACAACATGGGGGTCCTGCTACCTGAAAAGCTGCAATTGAAACTCCAGGATTAGGGTTAGGGTTCAAATGCCCACACCATCCTTACTTTGTTTTTTTTTCTTTTTGAATCTTTTATTGAATTTATTAAAAGCATATAACATTCCATAGAATCGAGTCAAGCTAAAGAAAACTAAAATCAAATCAACCTCCACTCACGAGACAGAGAGCAAGGCCAGCAACCACAGCTAAACTGTTAAGAGTAGTAAAGAGAGAAAGGAATGTTTCTCCCCAGTATAAATGCTTATTCCAGTGGTTCTCAAACTGTGGGGTGGGCCCCCCTAGGGTGGCACAGAGTAACAAAAAGGGGGGCGCGAAGATGTGAAAAAAAGAAAACAACAATCAAAAATATGAAAAATACATCTGTTGAAACCAAAACAAATTAACTTAAACTACATTCTGATACTAGAAAAATAAATAATAGAGTTAGATAAATGTCGATAAAAGTTAAGTAGGTATAATAAAATATGCACCTATGATATATCATTAATTAAAAAAGAACAAATTGGTATTAGTGGGTTCCTTTCAAAAAAACGTTAGGGGAGCACGATTAAAACTGTTATGAAAACTCGGGTCGCAAATACTTAAAGATTGAGAAACGCTGGCTTATTCTAAAACGTTATTGATGAGGTCCTGTCAGGTTTTAAAAATTTTGTACAGATCCTCTACGTGAGAATTTGATTTTTTCCAATTTCAAATCGTATAAAACATCAGTTACCCGCTGACTTAAGAGAGGTGAGTTAGAATTCTTCCAGTTGAACAAGAAAAGTCGACATGCCAATAGTGAAGTAAAGGCCATGACAGTTTGTTTGTCCTTCTCCACTTTAAGCCCCTCTGTGAGCCCACCAAACACACACAGCTGTTAGTGGGATAGGAGGGATTGGGACACCAAGGCTGTCTGAAAGGGATTTAAAGATTTTTTTGTCCATAATGCTGTTAATTTGGTACACGCCACCCAAAACATGTGGCCAAATGAGGCTGGAGCTCGATTGCAATGTTCCCAGTTTGGCTTTCACCCTGGAAACATTTTGGACAATTTTTAAATTTGAGAGATGTGCTCAATAAAAGATTTTAAGTTGAATAATTGTATGTTTTGCGCATATGGAGCTCAAGTGAATTCTGTGCATGGCTGCCTTCCACTCCTATTTCTGAGATGTTGAGTGAGAGATCCTTTTCCCAATGAACTCTGGGATCTTTAAATGGAAGGAAGGAACTTTAAAATGTTTTTTACATATCATAGAAATGCTGTCTGAGTCCTCAAGACTGAACAATATTTCTTCTGGAATAGAAATAGATGGGAGGTGAGTAAAACTGGGCAGATTTCGTTTAGCAAAGTTTGTAATTTGGAGATAGTGGAAAAATTGTGTTGATGGGAGCTTCAATTTGGAGTGTAATTGTTAATAGGATGAGAAGACATTATTTATATACGATTCTCTTAATGATTTAATCGCATACGTTTTCCAAACATTAAAAACTGCGTAAGTTTGAGAGGTATAAAAAGGTGGTCATTATGTAGAGGTGCCACAGATAAAATATTCTCTAAATTGAAGTGCTTCCTACATTGGGTCCATATTCTGAGTGAATGAAGGACAATTGTCTTGTTAGTACAGTGGAATCTCAGATCACGACCGTAATTCATTCCAAAACTCTGGCCGTAACCCAATTTGGTCATGACCTGAAGTAATTTACCCCGTAGGATTGTATGTAAATACAATTAATCGGTTCCAGACCGTATGAACTGTATGTAAATATATTTTTTTAAAGATTATTAAGCACAAAAATAGTTAATTATACCATAGAATGCACAGCATAATAGTAAACTAAATGTAAAAAACACTGAGAAAACCTCATTGCAAGAATTCATGCTATAGCCTTACGAACCGCTCGCTGTAAAAACTTTTTTTAATGAGTTTTAAGCACAGGGAAAACATGAACATTTGAAAAATCTGTAATTTAATAAACAACCAAGAAAAGTAACATTGCAACAATGCACATTATGAACCAATCACTGTAGATAGAAGTGAAGTGGAGGTTAAAATCCAATAGAAAAAGTCTTCATTAAATACAACGAGGTTAAAACAATGCTCGAAGCAGTCTCTTTAAAAACAAGCCCGGTGTATTCTGTAACTGCCTTCTCGGCCTTACTGAATTCTTTAACTGCTTTCTCTCGCTCTCTCTCTCTCTCTCACGCTTTCTCGCTCGCTCGATGCACAGGGAATGCACAGGGAGAGACTGAACACGTGTGGAAATCATTGGTGCGTACGAACCGGAAGGGAAACTGGCTTGTTCGTCACACGAGTGTGTGGTCGTGAACAGATGCAAAAATTTGTCAAACTTTTTGGTCGTAACCTGATTTGTACATGGTCTGAGACGTTCACGACCCGAGGTTCCACTGTATATTAATGATAACTCGTATTTACTGGGGCTCAAAGCAAGGAATATAAAGAAGTGCTGTAGGATTTCATCTCTATGGCAGACCAAGCCTGTGTGTGTATCCATGTCCAGGTTTTTATAGCTTGTATGCTTGCTGCCGAGTAATAAAATCAAAAATGAGGTAGTGCCATGCCGCCTTCTGATTTAGGTCGTTGTAGGGTCACCCTTTGGATGTGTGGTTTTTTCAAATTCAAAATGAATAAGGTTATGATTGATGGTTGTTAATGTATATGGGGATGTTTTGAAATAGAAACAAACAGGATATTCATCTTGATAATGTTAATTCTTCCTGCTAGAAGTAAGATGGAGGGCAGACCATCTATGCACGTCTTGTTTAATATTTTCCATGCAAACAGCAAAATTTTGTTGATAATGAGCTTCATGTTTACTTGTGATGTGGACCCCTAGGTATTTAAATGATAAAAGGGAAGGTGTCCAATCTAGTGTTATATGCTTGTGAGTTCACTGGGAACAGCACACTTTTGTTCAAATTAATTTTGAGTCCAGATATCTTTTGAAATTCTGTTAGTGCTGTTAGGAATGTTGGCACAGAATGTTGTGGGTCTGATATATACAGTGCCATATCATCTGCATATCGTAATATGTTCTGTTCAAGTCCTTCTCTGAAAATCCCCTTATTTGCTTTCAGTTCCAGCACAGGACAAACAGACCATAAATTAAAAACAAACAAGCGTCATGTCCTGCACGTCTTACCTTCTGCAATAAGCCGCGTCACCTTTGGAATCACAAAGGCCTGCACGAGGATGTCATTGCACAGCAGTTTCTGGAGGGACTTCTTTACGTTGGACAGTTTCAGGTAGTTCTCCACCTTCTGCACGTACTTCCGTGGCGGGTGTGAAGCAATTTGTATCAACTGACTGATGTCAGCTTCTTGGACTCCCACTGCAAAAATGGTGATACCGTCACGTCGGAGGTTGGCAGCGGGAAGGCTTACGTTATCGCTGGAGATTCCGTCGGTGATCACCACGGCTATCTGCTGCACTCCCTGTGCCTTCCTACTTCCCACACTTTCTTGGAAGATTTCTGTCCGCAGGAAGTCTAACGCCCGTCCAGTATTGGCCCCTCCTCCGCGGAATGGCAGCTTCTGGATTTGCTGCAGAACCTCTTCCTTGGAAAAAAACGTGTTCAGGAAGAACTCAACATTTGGAGAATCGCTGTACAATACCACTCCGATGCGGACCTTGTCTGAGCCGACATCCAAAACATTAACAATATTAGAGATGAAGGAACGAATCTGTTTGAAGTTTTCACTGCTTATGCTCCCAGATTCATCCACTAAAAATACAACGTCGGCCAAAACTGCACTCCTGCAAGCTGAAATGCAAAGCAAACACACAATGAATTAAGCAAAGAAGAACCTCTTACTGTCTTCAAGCAGAAAATATCCTAAAATTCCTTCATTTTTAGTTGTCTCTCTAGTGACAACACCTTCATTTCCCAACTAACCTTGCGAGAACATTCAAGATAGCAGGAGCGTCAATAGCAGACTGTAGCTCCGCCCCTCACTCATCACTTCACATGCCCTCCCCATGACTGATGCTCCACCCTTTGATCTTTCTTTTGCATCTTATTTTTTTTCTTAAGGCCCCGCCCCATCCCTTACTTTTTCTGCCATTTATCTCGTCTCTGCCTATCTTTGTCCTTAATGCTTAAAATAACTCAGTAACAATCTGTGGGAAGAAGTCTCACCCACCAGAATATAAGTGAGAAGGGTGGCCCCTCAGGTGTGACATCGTGGTCTCTTGGGGGGGTTCCACCCACAGAATACAAGACACTTATATAAGTTTAAAGTCACAGTACATAAATACGAACATACCAGAAATTACATAAAAGTATGAATAAAATTATAATTTAAAAGTAACAAAAACAATAATAGAGCAGAAAATAAACAGAGCATAAAACCCTGATAGAAACATAACATTGGAGTGCATTGGTAACCAAAACCGGGATATTTCAATTCTTTGTTAACAGGCTATTGAAATACACCATTGTTCAGTCTGCCGATATTTCAAAATGCTGCTCTAAAAAGCACCTGTGGAAGTGAGAAAATTCACAGCCGCTTAACTCCTGTTCTTGCGTCACTGCACTGGCTTCCAGCTAACTTTTGACCAGATTTCAAATAATTCCTTCTAAACTGTAAAGCTTTAAGCTCTAATTATATTTACTATTTTTTGCTAAATCTATACCATAGTATTTATTTTTCCTTGTGTTATGGTGTAAAAAAATCTGTACATTTTGGTTTAATTTTCCATTATATTTTGCTCGAGACAAGACAACAGATGAACTACATTTAAGACAAATCAAGGCAGGTTTTCTTCCCTTACACCTCACTTTTAAAACAGCTGTTTCAACATTGAAAGGAAGACATGCTGGTGGCTCAATTATTTTACAGCCTAGGAAAGGAAGATCTACCGACACCTCAGAGAACATAAAAGGTTTTATTGTTTGGGAAAATGGACAGTGAATTAACTCAATCATATTGACAGACAGCCAATCAGGTACATATGTTGTGAAACCATGGCATGACATTTCATAATAAATATGCCTCATTTTGAAAGTAACGTCAGAAGAAGAAGAGAGTGAAGAAGAAGAAGAAGAAGAAGAGGAGGAATGGACGAAGATGTCACTGGTCGTCAGAAAAGCATCATGAACATCGATTGCTAAATCAAACACCGCCCTGGGATGTTCATCCTTGTCATCTCTACTTTTTTTCGTAAGCTTTTTCTAAAGACTATATATATTCAGACTTTTCTATCAGTACCTATTTTCTATTATTCTTTGTTCCAGTGGAATTATTATTATTATTGTAATAAATACCATGCTGCTTTTAACTTTCTATGCTTTGTTTTAATGTCTAGAGTGATTGAAGTAATAAGTTAGATTTCTTTGAGCACCTGGAGCAGCCGGACATTTGCCATTATTTCTGTGCTGCGAGGTTTATTTTGGTTGTGAGTGAAGAGCTCCACTCAATAGTAAGGACAGTACGAGAGAAGAAGGTATTCTTGGCTGATAAATGGCTTATAGTCAAGAGTGCTCAGTCTTTGTATGTTTAAATGTATTCTTGTAGACCAAGAGTAATATTTAGGTATGAGATATCACTAAAACATCGTATGCTGTTCGTGCCGATAATAAGTGTGTGTGTGTGTTCATCTTAAAGTGCAACAGTAGACCAACCCGATAACAAACTTGACCAGAACACTTATCCTTGAGAAGACAGGTAAAGGGTAAGTAGAGGGAAAGACTACGATTATACACCTTGGCATCCAGCTGTGAACCTTGGTGCCAAAACTATTAAGATGTCCCCGTTTAGTCCATTAGGCTGAGCTGTTACTCCAAGTCTCCAAGTGGCTTTGTCATTGATGGTGACCACCGTCACCACAGTTGTAGACTCGAGTTCTTAACTTATACTCTGATACTCAGTCCAGGGTTCCTCCCCAGGCTCCTGTTTAAAATGCTCCTTTTGTTTTCTTTGTTAATTTTTAATTATTGTTGATTGTTTTCCATTATTATTCTTGATCCTTTTGTTATTTTCATGTATTATTAGTCTAATTTTGTATTATCTGTTCATTCTAGTCTATTGAGTTACTATGTAGCATCTCTGTGTGTTTTGTGGTTCTCTTCTGTTCCCTGAATTTTATGGGTGCAGGACCACCTATCCATCTCAGTTAAGGGACCACCCCCAGCTCTATAAAACGAAGCTGGGAATTGAATGTTTATTTGGAATGTGCTCTGGGAGTTTGGTGGAATTGTACTTAACGTGCCCTTTGTGATTTATGATTTCATTATTTGGTTTGTTATTTCTTTTTTCCCTTGGATTAAGCACACACTTTCCGATCATGTTTTTTGGGATTTTGTTTACCCTATACACACGCATTCAGGCCAGAGAGAAGCCGAGGGACAGGAAGTCATCAAAGCCAGACCTTCAGGAGGGTGACCACATGCTTCATGCCGTTGAACATCCCGCCAGAAGCAAGTCACTTCACCTGTCTGCACTTAAGATGGAACAACAAAAGAAATAGAGACAATTGTATCTCAAATGTTGTAAACCACCTTGCATGAAGACTTCGGCCAAATAAGTAAATGTAATGTAAATGTGAACAAGAGAACAGAAAAATGCACACAGACACCATATAATAACTAAATAGAATAAAAGTAATAGGGTCATGCATTTACATCGGAGATCACCTTCTGGGCTCATCAGAGTTATGCAGTACCACTCTGGAACAAGAGGGGGCGCTGTCGGTAAAAGTATTGCCAAGAGAGAATACGCCCAGTAAGGGCAACTCACCCCGCCACTTCCAATCCAATCCCTAGGAAGGAGGCGTCTCATTCTGAACTGAGCGGACAGCAGGAAGGAGCTCCTCTCAAGACAGACCCGCTCAAGCTACTTAGAACAAGCCAAGAAGGCCATACCTTTCTGTTTGTTTGACTTTCTGCACCATCGTGCATCTGTTTTGTAGTACAGACTAATTTGAATTAAACAATTAAACTTGCTCCTTGCTTCACTTGACCACAATAGATATTACATATGTGATGCTGGGAGAGTAAAAAATAAGTTGCACCCGGAAAGGTCTGATGCACCCCATCAATGATGCCAGCAAAAGAAAATGGTGTGTCAAGAATAAAAAACGGACAAGTCGGCATGTTGTGAGGGGCGGACAGGTGTGTTGAGTACTGACTTCAATAAGATCTTGAGAGGTGAAATAAAAAGCAGAACCCGAAGAAACAGCGCAGTCCCAGAGGATCGCTCTGACAAAGAACAAGTGGCATTCTGAAGCTGGACGAGATGTGTGACGTAAAAGCGAGCTGAAGACTCGTGGGTGGACGCCAAAGAAAAGACAGACGCTAGCAGTCCTAGTGAATCATTTCGATATAAGACACCGAGTGGTATGTAGCAGACTGAGACCAACTAAGAAATATATAAAAATAGAAGTCGTCGTTGGGGAAGTACGAAACTGATGGAGATTAGAGAGTGATAGAGGAACGGAGTTTGGGTTGCCACCTACCAGAATTGTGACACCGTGGAACACAGAGCTTTAAGGAGGACTTCATGCAGTAAACACTCCGGATGTAAGTTGTCCCAGTACATGGGTGCCATGGAAAACGCTGACTACAGATTGGTGAAACGTGATGGTTAGGACAAAACAACAACAGCAGAGCGAGGACTTAAGACTAACGGCGAGTAGGATAACAAAAAGAGGAACTCTGATGACACCCAACTGCTGAAGTAGAAACTGTGGTATCAAACTCTTATTTGTTTGGTTTTGTATCCTATATGTTTAGCCATATTAAAGGATATATTTAGGGAACTGAGTTAAGATAAGTGCTATATGAAATTTCTAAAAAACGTTCAGAAATAATAAGACGTCATATTTAGTTTTCTAACAAAAAGTGCAAAAGGAGTCAGGAAAGTTAAGAAAAACAGATTGCTTTCATTGTTTATGGTCTTAATTATCTTCTTCTTCTTTCGGCTGCTCCTGTTATGGGTTGCCACAGCGGATCATCTTCTTCCATATCTTTCTGTCCTCTGCAACTTGTTCTGTTACACCAATCACCTGCATGTCCTCTCTCACCACATCCATAAACCTCCTCCCAATATACCCAGCATCTCTCCTCTGCACATGTCCAAACCAACGGCATCTCGCCTCTCTGACTTTGTCTCCCAACCGTCCAACTTGAGCTGACCCTCTAATGTCCTCATTTCTAATCCTGTCCATCCTCGTCACACCCAATGCAAATCTTAGCATCTTTAACTCTGCCACCTCCAGCTCTGTCTCCTGTGCCACCGTCTCCAGCCCATATGACATAGCAGGTCTCATTACCATCCTGTAGACCTTCCCTGTCACTCTGGCTGATACCCGTCTGTCACAAATCACTCCTGACACTCTCCTCCACCCATTCCACCCTGCCTGCACTCTCTTCTTCACTTCTCTTCCACAATCCCCATTACTCTGTACTGTTGATCCCAAGTATTTAAACTCATCCACCTTCACCAACTCTACTTCCTCATCCTCACCATTTAACTGACCTCCCTCTCATTCACACACATGTATTCTGTCGTGGTGGTCCTACTGACCTTCATTGCTCTCCTCTCATATCTCCATCTCTCCAGTGTCTCCTCAACCTGCTCCCTACTCTCGCTACAGATCACAATGTCATCAGCAAACATCACAGTCCACTGGGACTCCTGTCTAATTTCGTCTGTCAGCCTGTCCATCACCATTGCAAATAAGAAAGGGCTCAGAGCCGATCCCTGATGTAATCCTACCTCCGTCACTCCTACCGCAGACCTCACCACAGTCACACTGCCCTCGTACATATCCTGTACCACTCTTACATACTTCTCTGCCACTCCCGACTTCCTCATACAATACCACAGCTCCTCTCAGTCACCCTGTCATTTGCTTTCTCCAGGTCCACAAAGACGCAGTGCGACTCCTTCTGGCCTTCTCTATACTTCTTCATCAACACCCTCAGAGCAAACATCACATCTGTAGTGTTCTTTCTTGGCATTAAACCATCCTGCTGCTCACTCATCATCACCTCACTTCTTAACTGAGCTTCCACTACTCTTTCCCATAACTTCATGCTGTGGCTCATCAATTTTATCCCCTGTAGTTACTGCAGTCCTGCACATCCCCCTTATTCTTAAATATCGGCCCATCAGCACACTTCTTCTCCACTCCTCATCATCCTCTCAATTTACAAGATTCCATTAGACACTCTGGTTAAAAACTCCACTGCCATCTCTCCTAAACACCTCCATGCTTCCACAGGTATGCCATCTGGACAAACAGCCTTTCCATTTTTCATCCTCTTAATGGTCTTAATTATCAAAGTAGAATATTACAATTTTTTATCTACTTAAAGTAACACTATTTTGTGAATGTGTTAAATAAATGTTCATTTTTTTAAGAATTGTAAAAGTGGGTCATTTGAACTGCCAGAAATTTGAATATGATACTTTTAAGTGTGCAGAAAGTGGGGGAGCATTGCTCAGGGGAAAGGCTACTTTATAGTTCAAGAGAGGGTGCCACGGCCAAACAATTGTCAAGGGGCAGTAGGGCATTACACATAACTAGACAAATAACAAATGAGCAGAAGAATATTCTAAAAAGTAATAGAAAACAAAGAACAATAATGAAAAGAACACAAATAAGACAACCAGGAGCCAATGAAGAAGTCGGCCTTCCATTGACAACAAACCCATTGAGACGCTAGAAGTAACAGCTCGGCTTGATGGACTAAACATCTTAATAGTTTTGGCACCAAGTGTCACAGCAGGATGCTAAAAAGAAGACACAACAGTATAAGATCAAATGGGAAATAGTAAAGATAATAAAAACTTAAAGATTTACACCATAGGAGGGGGATTTGGAAATAATCTGGTCAAAACTTAACCGGAAGCCAGTGCAGTGGCACCTGAACTGCAGTTATGTGCTTGTGAATTTTTCTTATCTTAATAATTCCTGTTAATACATAATAACACTTTATAGTTTGCCTTAATTGTTTTAATAGCTAGTGTCACAGCAGGCTGCTTGACTTGACTACAGTATAAAACGTATCATGTAAGGAGGAATGAACAGCAAAATATCGAAATTTCTTACAAATATTAGAAAGCGAAGGTCATTTGGCCTTACCAGCAGATATGACAGGAAGCTTTGGCGGGGTTTCTTTTGTCGTAATGACGCCAACTACTTCCTTGGCGGTGCGATTGAGTTCTTTCAGCGTTTTCAGCTGATACACATGTGGCATCGTGGCCATCATTTCCAGTTCGTGACGGTCAGAGTTTTGTAGACCCACAGAGATCACCTTCACTCCCTCTCCCTTAATGGCCCTTGACGCCTTCTGAACCCTGTCGGCCGACTTGGAGGAAGTGACGACGATGACAAACTGGTGGTACCCTTCTTTAATTCGGCTCCCGGCAGATTCTTTGAAGAAGTTCTGCCGCACGTATTCGATGGCTTGCCCCATTCTGAGTGGCCCCGTTTTCATCCTGAAGGCGCTCTTGATGTGATTCACAATTTCGTTCTTCTTCTGGTAGGTGTTCAACAGGAACTCCACCTGGGTGTTGTTGCTGTACTGTGCCAGGCCAACCCTGTGCTTTTTGATTCCGACTTCAAGCGCATTCACAATGGACAAAATGAACTGCCTGACCTGCTGAAAGGCCGCCGTCCCCATATTGGAGGATCCATCGACTAGAAACACAATGTCTGCATAACGAGGAGCACCAACTGCAAAACAAAGAGAGAAAAACAAAAGAAATAAATCTGTGAAATAGCCAACTGAGTGGAGGCCAGTGAAGAACAAGAGACCACTTGCTCTATGAAAGCTCAAGTGGTTTGACGAATTCTCCCGAAATGTTGCTGGAATGTTTTTTTAAATGGTTTCCCACCTCAACCACATGGCTCAGTTGTTTGATCCACAGTCCCATAAGAAAGGCTGCATGGTTTGATACTTACTTGCACTTCCTTTACTGTCCACTAGATGTTCTTAAATCTATAATTCACGATTTAACTGAACAAATTCTGCAATTTTATCAATGAGAATTGTGGATAAAAATTCTTGAGCCAATACCAGGTGTGAGGGACGGTCAGCATCCTTACCCAGCGGGGGCGCCCTAAGATGGAAGGACATGGAGAGACAGCATACACAGGCATTGTCTTCCCCACACTGATAGATGGCAGCGCGCTTAAGGTTGCAGCAGCACCATGGTTTCCCACAGGGCATCATGGGACTTGGAGTTTGCTAGCTCAACCCTGTTGGGTTCTGTGGGTGCCACAGGGGGTGCTGCAGAAACCGGGGAGACCTACTTCATAGGGCTTCCGCCTCGCTCAGGAGTGCTTTCGGACCACGCTTATGGGACACTGGAGTGTTAGATAAAAAGAGCTGCCTGCTTCACATCAGAGAGCCAGAGTCAGGAGGAAGGAAGACAAAGCTTAAGTGGAGAAGGCAGTGAACAATGGCAGACAGAGAGTGGACGAGAGTTGCAGAGGGCTTTATTGCTGTGTGCTTTAGATCTGTATTTGTGGTGTGGGAAACATTTGCCAGTAAGAGTTTCCCACAACTAAAACCCTCTTGTTTACTGCACTTGAGTGCAGGCCTGTGTGGTGTCGGGTGTTTGGGGAGCTGAAGCGCCCCTTGAAGGTCACACAGGTTTACCATATTGTAAGGCTGCATAGGTTGAGGGGAAAGTTCTGATTAATCGTCACCTCAACATTGTACAGGAATTTAGACTGCTTGCAGAATTTATGCTGCCATGAGAAGTTAAGGGTAAGTTTGAATTAACCCCACTTGGTAGGCTTCCCAGCAAACTGGGGGTTAGCATCATGTTGCCGTGACGACAAAGGAAGTGATGGAACATTTCTGTGTTTTGCTTTGACATAATGGCCACTACTCTGAGGAGAGAGAGAGAGAAACATAGGAGGCAGAACAAGAAAGGAAATGAAGGAAACCGAGGTGAACTTCGCCCAGGGACATCTTGGTATTTTGAGGCGACCACCTGGAGTGCCTATAGAGGAAAGCATTTGGGCTCCTATACAAGCCTCAGGTGTCATCAGGTTGACCCCATTTGGTGAGCTAAATCAGTTTTCATTTTTATTTTGATAGTTCTGAAGTGGCTGAATACATCTGCCAACATGGGCATCTGAAACAACAGAACTGGACATTCAGCCCTCAGACCAGCAAATTTCAGTTTTTCCTTCTTCTTATTTCTGTACATGGGGTTGGACAGAGAAGACCCTTAGGTGGTCAGTATACACAATTGACGGACAGGGGGTGACAGCCTTCCAAGACTGTATGCTCCCCTGTTATGTACCCACACACACACACACACTTGCAGGGCGTTTTAGGAACTGCAGTCTCACTGGGCACCCCTTCTGGGCTCCATGGGTATTATATTAACAAGGTGAGTTGGAGGGAATAGCCATCCCAACTTTATGGGACTTCCTCTATGCCATTTTTCCTAACACAGGACATACTTCTAAGTCACGCACAAAAGGGGCCACCTCACATCATTGGGGGATTCGGAGTCAAGAGGAAGAGGAGGAGAAAAACACTTTCCTGCAGGAGTGAAGGAAGAAAGGAAAAGAAAAGAAAGAGTCAGTTATTGTGAGGCCTTTAAGAAGGAGTTTTACTTAATAAAAACAGTTTATTTGAACCCGAGACGGTTGTAGGGCAATTGTGTCTGAGGTTTGAGAGTCTATGACACCCCCTAGTGGCCACATGCTACAAGATTACTGTTGGAGAGAATGAAGGAAGTTTACGTCTCTGGTTTACTTTTTAATAAGGAGTTGAGTTTGCCCTCCTTTTTCTTGCTGACAAAGTCCTAGTGCCCAGAATTCAAAGGTGTGTTTGTGAAGCTTATTAAAGACTTCATACGACCCTCCAACACCAGCTCTGTTGACCCTACGTATTTATGAACCCCAGCTCACCCTTCAACACCACACAAACTGGGGGCCATGGGACCAGTGCTGGGCAGTAATGCATTACTCAGTAACACCTTAAAAAATAAAGTAACTTATTCTCTTCCCAACTATCTTGCCCAACAGTGCTCAGGACTGAACACACACCTCTGTGAGCAGATGTTGGACCTCCTAACAGGCAGACCCCGGGTGGTGAAAATGGGATTCCACATCTCCAACCCTATTAACCTCAACAAAGGAGCCCCTCAAGGATGTGCTCTGAGCCCCCCTGCTCTATTCCCTTTACACCTATGATTGCGGGGACACACGCAGCTTTAACTCCACCATGAAGTCTGCTGACAACACAGTGGTGATCGCCAAGATTGATGGTGGAGAACCTGGCATCGTGGTGCCAGTAGTGATAAAACTGCCAGGTGTTCAAATACAGCGCCTTTACCACGTGTTACTGCTGTGCTAGACCATTTCACAGCCGGGACACCGCAATGGAAGGACAATATGGAAGGAGGCATAATCTGGCCGGGATGGGACGGAACCCAAAAGGGATACAAAGGGATAAAGTAATGGATAATGTGGGGAGTTGGTACATCCAGGACAGTTCCTCCGCCAATACAGTAGATGGCAGTGTTCCACTGGTGTGAACCCAGTAAGGACGGCTACAGGGATGTATGGGAGTTGTAGTCCTGAGGGACAATCTTCTCCTGTCGGGGTCCTTGGGTGCTGCCGGGATTAGGGTTAGGATTCCCTGCTTCAGGAGGGTTCCATCAGGCTGTGCCCGGGTCTGACATAAAAGCGAGCCGTCCAGCCTTCTCCAGTGAGTCTGAGTCGGGAGGCAGAAGGCAAAACTTACCTGAAGGAGGAAGAAGAGGAGTATTTATTGGAAGACTGTGGAACCGGCCTGTAGACGAGGTATTTTGTGAATTTAAAACCTTTACTTTGCACTTAGGACTGTTCACTGTGCCGTGTCTGGGGTTTTGGGGCTCAGTGGCGCCCCCTGTCTTTTACACATGCCATGCTGTAAATGCTAAAGTGTGAGGATAGATGGTGTGGCATATGGCCGACCATTTATCCCGGCCAATACCCCCAGGCCGCCAGATGGAGCCCTCCCTGCAACATGGAGGTGCCCCGAATTCCAGCAGGGCCTCATGGACCTTGGAGTTTTAATGCAGAGCCCTGCTGGATACCATGGGGGCCACCAGGGGACAATGCAGGGAGGCTCAGAGACTTATATCATCCATATAGCCCGGAAGTAATTCCCAATCAAGGGGACAGAGGAGATGACATACTTCCAGGCTGAAGAAAAGAAGAGTTTTAATCTGACCCAGAAGTAATAAGAGTCACATGGACTGGGGGGATTGGAAGAACTTCCGGGTCAGGGAATATAAAAGGACTGTGGGAGATCTCAGCAGTTAGAGCTGAGTCGGGTGGCAGGGTGACAACGCGTCTGGGAGAGGAGGATTGTTTATTGTATTATTGTTACTGAGTATTGTATGAGTATTGTGGAGCGTAGGGTGATTTGTGCACATTATTATTATAATAAAGTCAACTTTTGGACTTTTATCTGGTGTCTGGTGTCTGGTCTGAGGGTTCAAGGGGACGACAGTGCCCCCTATCTGTCACAATGGCCTTTGCCCCCCCCCCCCCTTAGTATTTTCCCAATTCACTAAATGAAAATGAAAATCCTTTTCTGATTTTGACAAAATGTTTAACTTTTCGGGGGATTTCATCAGGTGAATGATAAAGAGCAAGACAGAAAACTGAGATGTTTGATTCCCAAATAGAAAAATGTCTAGTCGTTATGCACGTCATCAGCGTGTTACAGGAAGTCGGTGGAGGTGCAGTGTGATAATCACGATGCCAGGGTAGGCTTCAGCTCTCAGCGACTCAAAACAACTAAAGGGTCCTGAAAAACTCCATTCAAAGCATTGCAATATGCGTAATCACTCCGGAGATGACACCTCACTCTCTTTGTATTGTCACTTTTAATGTGACCCCCAAAAGCCAACGTGAAACCTACCTGAGAGCTCCACTTCCACTCTGGTGCACACCGTCTGCAGCAAGTTTGACGACAGATTCTTCAGTGCCTCAAAGTTTTCGATGTTGTACAGGAACCTTTCTGAGGGCTTGTTGGCGATCTCCTTCAGCTCGCCGTACTCTGCCACGTTAATTCCAATGACGTACACGAGAATGCCCAGCTTGCGGAGCTCATTAGCAGGCACGCTGACATTGTCGGACGATTCCCCATCGGTAAGGATGATAGCAATCTGTGGCACGCCTTTGTCGACTCGGCTCCCGGCGCTTGGGATGAAGTACTGCTCTTTGATGAACTCGAGTGCTTTGCCCGTGTACGTGCCCCCCTTCCTGTAGGCCAAGTCTTGAATGTGGGTCAGAATCTCGCTTTTGTTGGTGAACGTATTGAGAAGGAACTCCTTGTGGGCGTCATCGCTGTACTGGGCAAGTCCGACTCTCACGTTGTCTACGCTGACGTCCAGGCTGTCCACGAATGTGTAGAGGAAGTCCCTCACCTGCTGGAAGTTGGGTTCCCCGATGCTCGATGAGCCGTCTACGACAAACACGATGTCAGCCACCGAGGCCTTCCTGCATTCTAACAGATAAACAATACAAGTGTTACCATGAGGGCCACAAACACATTCACGTGCATGTTTATTAATTGTAAGCTACTTATTAATGAAGTCAGAAAAAGGATTTCAGCCAGATAAAGTGAATGAAAGGTGAGCAAAGTGCGGCCTCGAGGGAACGTGACAGGATCGAGAATGGACGAAGAACATCTCTGTATTTGTACTGATCAAAAAAACATCAGAATTCTCAATCGAGTGAATCGGCTTACCTTGGGGTACCTGGATGATGCGGCGTGTCGCCTCTTCGACGTTATGGCACAGTTCCTGGATGATGTTCTCAGAAATTACCTTCAGGGCTGCAAAGTCTTGGACGCTATAAACGTGCTTGTCGTCGGGGTCACTGGCGATTTCGCTGAGCTCGCCCAGATCCGCGTCCTTAATGCCAATGGCGTACAACGTGATTCCGCTCTCTTTGATGGCTTCGGCCGCCTCCTTGACGCCATCCTGCGACTGACCGTCTGTTATGACGACCCCCACCTGAATCACACCGTCCTCGGCCCTGCTGCCTGCCGACTTGACAAAGTGCTTCTTCAGCATGAAGTCGAGCCCGAGGCCAGTCAGGGTGCCTCCTCCGCTGTATCGCATTTGCTGGATGGACCGTAATATGTCTGTCTTATTGTGGAACTGATTCAGGAAAAACTCGGTGCGGGCTGTGTTGCCATACTGAATGAGTCCAATCTGCACTTTTCCTTCACCGATGTCAAAGCTGTCAACGAGAGTGTGCAGGAACTCCCGGACTTTTTGGAAGTTTGAAACTCCAATGCTCCATGAGCCATCGACTAGGAAAACGATATCGGCAATCGTCTGTTTAGTACAAACTGAAAGAAAAGAAAAGGGAGGGGATTTTCATTAAGAGAAATAGGCATTTAGAAATAGACCTTTTCATATCATAATGTGTTACTTTGAATGGTATAATAATTAAAAAAGAAATTTCATTAAACACTTTCTTTACCTAAGCGGCACGGTGGCGCAGTGGTAGCGCTGCTGCCTCGCAGTTAGGAGACCTGGGTTCGCTTCCCAGGTCCTCCCTGCGTGGAGTTTGCATGTTCTCCCCGTGTCAGCGTGGGTTTCCTCCCACAGTCCAAAGACATGCAGGTTAGGTGGATTGGCGATTCTAAATTGGCCCTAGTGTGTGCTTGGTGTGTGGGTGTGTGCTGCGGTAGTTGGCACCCTGTCCAGGATTGGTTCCTGCCCTGTGTTGGCTGGGATTGGCTCCAGCAGACCCCCGTGACCCTGTAGTTAGGATTCAGCGGGTTGGAAATGGATGGATGGATGGACTTTCTTTACCTCAAGATTCAGCATGCAAAGCTTAAATATACCCATTCCTTACTACAGGGGGAGCCAGAATGAAGTGCCCCGTTTCTCATGGTCAGGAAGAGGCAGCCGAGTGGGTTGGGGTGGGGGGGGTCCTTTGATTGGCGTTAGTCCCTTGTTGTTTTCAGTCGGCCACATGCCTTGGGCTGTCGAAGCGTTCTTCAGAAACATAGAATCCATCATCACATCATAACTCCAGTACTCCTCCTAACGGTGACGTCTCAAATCGGGAAAAAACAATTCTTCGGTGGGTGACTAAATTTAGACAGACGGGTAAAACATTGAATGAAACTCACTAGGCCGTCCTTGAACTGTACGGACGCCTGAAAACATCCAAGCTGTAAGATGTCTCCTAGATGTTCAGCACGCTTCTGCCTTCAGCATTTCCAAAGCGTCTTCGATTTTGCATGATGACCTTCATTTCCGTCCTTACAAAATGATGGCAGTGCAGAAACTCACTGAGAGAGACTGGGAGAGCCGTAGAGAGTTGTGCGCCAACATTCGGCAAACCGTTCATCGAGATGCCATCGTCACGTGCAGCGATGAGGCTTTTCAAACATTTGCTCTGAACCCACAGTCTCTGGCACAGAGGAAATCACAGCTCATCACGGTGCAAATGTTTGAAATGAGAGGCTTCTCATTGCGAGTCCACAGCAAGGGTGGGATTTGCACTGTGGACGGGTGGAGTATAGTGGTGACTCTGCACAAAGAAGGTGGAGGCTGACACCACCAGGGAAGTGGGCCGCTCACCCTGGTCAGAGATGGGCGATGGATGGAACTCACAATTTAGCTCACGCCACACAGCGTTCACCTCTGATCCAGAGACCGCGAGTTCATAGCTCCCACCAGCAGTTCAAAAGTAGAAATACAAACTCCTTAATAGATAAAACAGTAGAGCGTATGTACAGGTTGACACTGGTGATACACGGGCGATAGCTGAGGGCTGCAGACGTAGATTGGTGAGTGAGTTCATGCCCACATTCCCAGAGTCACCAGCTCCTTAAACCACTTGCTAGGTATCATCCAGGTTTAAAGTAGAGTGTTTATTGACTCATTATGGCATTCATAGCAAAGCTTTTATGAATTATAACAAAAGCAGCCGCCTCGGATAACGTGCAACTTTGGTAAAATCGGGGCACAATAACCATACTTCTACTGTATCATGTGTCAATATCCGTATGCATATTATACTTTGTCTGTTATCATGTACCATCCATTTAAATGTGTCGCCATTCCTTGCGTTTCCTAGGCTGAGCCCCAGGAGGCGGGAACACCCTGACAACTTCTACTGTACTTCTGACAAAAGTTTTGTGGTGGGGTCAAAACTACACCGACAAGTCAGGCGTTGGCCATATAAAATGCTAAGAGTTGTAGAGACGCGGAGCTTTAAAGCCTGACCGTGGTCTCAGTTTAGATCAGAAGCTATGAAACGTAACATCATGTGGATTTTTCACTCGTACGGAGATGTCACCCAGTTCTACCTTTCTTTAGGCCAAATGAAGTTTCTCTGATGTTGTCTTTAATTAGTTGTGTTAGTGAATTAAAGGAGTGGATGGATGAGAACTACGTGTCTTTAAACAGAGATGTTAATTATTGGAGGGAGTGACGCTGATCACAACAATATTTTGTCAACATGTAACTCAGTTGGAATCCCCATTAATTTTACTGAATCAGCCCGCAATCTCTGAGTTATTTTTGACTGTCATTTAAAGCGCATATTACAAAGTTGTCCAAATCATGTTTCTTCCACCTTAAAAATGCTGGGAAATTAAGGCATTGTCTAAATAAACAGGATTCTGAGAAATTAATTCCTGCATTTATTTCTAGTAGGATTGACTCCTGCAATGAGGTGTTCACTGGCTGTTCAAACTGTTCTTCATTCAGCCTCCAGTTAATCCAAAATGCTGTTACAAGAATTATTACAAGAACAAGAAAATACAAACACATCACTCCAGTTCTTAAATCCTTACACTGGCTCCCGGTTAAGTTTAGGGCAGATTTCAAAATCCTCCTTTTAACATATAAAGCATTAAATGGTGGAGCTCTGGCTTACTTGTCTGAACTTCTCATGACTTACAAACCTGAGCACACATTAAGATCTCAAGATGCCGGTCTGCTTAGGATTCCAATAATTAATAAAATAACAGTGGGAGGTTGAGATTTTAGTCACAGGACCCCCCAAAACTGTGAAGTGATCTGCTTGCTACTATAAGAGACGCCCTTTCGGTCTCAGCTTTCAAATCCCAGCTGAAGACTCAGTTTAGCACACCCTGAGTAGAGCTGCTGATTAACTGTACAGACTGCATCTCTGTTGTCAGTCATTAGCACTAAAACATAAGTAACAGGATAGTTAGAATTTGTTACTCACCCTCACCTATTCTCTTTCTCTTCTCAGTACTCAAATGTGGCACTTGGTGCCACGGCCCACCGGCCTGCCTAAGGTAAAGGCATCACTGATGGAGGATCACAGGAGTCATCGGGTAGAGAGGACCTTTCATCGGATTGGCTGGACCAGCCCTGACTCAGCTGTGGAATGGCCAATAAGGGGAGACAGCTTGATGGCTGAGGTCTCCAGGACTCTGAACAAATCCAAATCCTATTATGGGATATCATCTACTGTTGATCTTTACTTGTAATATTTCTATTGCATTATTATATTGTATTGAGGATGACTTGTGTTCTGTTCCATGTATTTTATTGTATTGACCTCCTTTTTCTTAAAACCCACAACTCTTTCTTCGAATTTCCTTTCTTCCGTTTTTTTTCCTTTGTCTTCTTAGAGAGTCAAGGGTGGGGGACTGTCAGGAGGCAGGGCCTGTTAAACCCATTGTGGCACTTCTTGTGTGATTTTGGGCTATATTAAAATAAACTGTATTGTATAGGAGGAACATCACTCGTAAAATCGGTCAGGTAGGCCAGCACACCCCCAGAATTCAGCCTTGGCTCCTTCTCTTGGCTGGCAGCAGCACAGTCGCGCACCTCACAGCAAACAGCAATGTGGACTTGTGCCGCAGCCGCCAACAACTCCGTGAAGCACATTATGGAGGTGACAGAATGTGTGACAGAATGAACAGCGGTGACAAAGAGCTCTGTAACAGGAGAGCGCTGTGCTCCCCACAGTGACATGACATGGATTGAATTTGTTTTACGTATTGCTAGCGACCTTCCTGTTTCTTCTATAAAGTGATGTCAGTTACATTATTTCATTTATTGAGTCATTTCAGGTCCCCCTTCATGAGGACATACATCTCACATAATTACTCTTCCCTTTCTTGGAATCCTGCGATACCCTGACGGAGTTTTATTGCTGTAATTTGTCCAATCATGTGGTTCTTATTAATTTTTTTTTCCTTTGAACATGTTTCACAGTAGATTCATTTTGATTTTCGACAAGTTGGAGGCTCTCACTTTCAGATATATAAAGGTGACATTAATGGCCCTATAAAATGGTGCTGTGTAGCCTTTTGATGTGCGCGCCAACTGCAGATTTCACAGCTTGGAGGGTTTGGCTCAGTTGTCGGACTGATTTGGTTTCTTTCCAAACGAATGATTATCTGTTTTGTTTTATTTTATTTTTATTGTCTTGTTATCGCACTCTGAAGCGCACCACATGGTCACACGGTGATCTGCACGTCAAACTGCAGCTTCTCGGCCAAATCACAGAGCTTTTCCAGTAAAGGTTATCTGCAGTGTGTGAGACAGTTTGAAATGTCACTCGGGGCATTCCTGTGCGATGTTTATAGACGAGCCAGTAATGAAAAACATGAAGAAGAAATACTGTGAAGGAAATTAAAAGTTTAAAAAAAAAAACTCAACTTCCATACAGTAAGAATTCAAGGATCCCATTTAGCCACAGTGACTCAGCCTGATGTGTACAATTCCACCCAGTGAATTACACATCCGAGGAACACAACGGCTGTGATTATTGTACTGGGCCACCATCGTCATATGGGGGTCCCTAAAGGCCCAGTATGAGCTGCCCTTAGGAAATGGCGTCTGAGCACCACTAGGGGGCAGAATACTGAAAGAAGGTGAAGCCCGCTGTGTCCACTCTGAGCTACTGGGCGGGGCCAATGAGAGCCTTTTAAAGCAAACGCTTATGGCGTCATCACTGGCAGACCGTGTACGGTGGTCCCGAAGGGAAAAAAGAAATCGCAAAGGAAAAATGAAAGTGCAAACAAAAAAGAAAAAAGATGAAAACAAAAACAAAAATCGTGAAAGAACAAAACAAAAAAATCATAGGAGAAAAAACAATAAAAGGGCAAACAAAAAAAAATGAAGCACATAAAAATAATGAAAGAGCAAAAAACAACGGAAAGAGCAAAGCCAAAAAATGAAAATGACGCTTATGCTTTCTGTTTTTGGTTTGCACTTTTGTATTTCAGCCAGGTTTTCCCTTCCAGCTCGGGTTCAAATCTTTGTTTTATGTCCTTTTGTTCAGTTTTGCTTCCTTTGTTTGCATTAATATTGCTTGTGTTTATTGTTTGTATTCTTTGTTTTTCATTTTGTCTGCGTTTCAATGCCTTGCTGATGTCTCATGTGTTTTGTGGGTGGTGCCCACAAGAGGCGGGGCCACCTGCCAATCACTGCCAGGAACTGCCCCGCCCCCATCTTATAAATCTGGAGGGTCTCCCACAGTTCCTGGCGGGTCCTTCTGAATGTGCTGAGGAGTGTCGAGTGTTTTAGTGATGTTTCTGTGTTTTTTGTGACCTACCAGATCTTTTGACTTTTCGCTCTGCATTTCGATTCTTCTTTGTATTTCATTTCGAGACTCACCAGCTTGGATTGCCTCGTGTTTTGGCCAAATCCTTTATGTCTTTGGTACTCTATGGACCTCCACTGTGTGACAGAGCATTTTGTGAAAAAGAAACCTATTTTTTTTTTGTTTGCCTTTTTATCTGGTGAGGGTTTGGCCGTATATCTCCCTCTAGTGGCCATTAGCGGAAGTGTTTTTTGGGACTTGCACGCCTTAGAACTCAAAGTTCATAACTTTTTTCTTTGCACTAATAATGTTTAACCTGCACTTTCACTTTGTGCTTGCTCTTTCATTTTTATATTTTTTTTCCCCACTTTCAGTCTTGTTAACGCCTTTATTTTATTTTTTTTGTACTTTCACTGTTTTGTTTGAGCAAATGTTGTTTTTTGCACTTTCAGTTTTTTTGTTTGTGTTTTCTTTTTGTTTGTTTTTGCTTTCATTGTTTTCTTTTTTTTTTTGCATTTTCATTTTTGTAGACATTTTGTCATTTTGTAAACAGTGCTATCAATAGATAATCCTGTAGGGAAGATAATGAAAAAGCAGCAATGCTGGCTCCTGGGGTTGTGATGCAGACCACATCAATATTCTGTCACATTTAAACTCAGTTGGACTACACATTAGTTTTAGTTGATCGACAAACAATTTAGCTGCTGCCTTTGACACCAAAAGACCATTACATCACTTTTTAAAACCTGCCTTCCCCATCTTTAAAATACTGGAAAGGTTTCTAAATATGAAGAATAGTCAGAAATGAATTCCTTGCTCTTGTTTCTAGTAGGACTGACTACTGCAATTCAAATTGTTCTTTATGCAGCTTCAAAATGCACCTCACAAGAACTAGAAAGTGCGACCTCATAACCCCTATCCTTGAGTCATTGCACTGGCTCCCAGTTAAGCATAGGGCTGATGTTAAAGTCCTCCTTCGTACATATACAGCTTTAAATGGCGGAGGTCCTGCTTTCTTATCTGAGCTCATAGTTACTTACAAACCAGAAGGGTCATTAAGATCTCAGGATGCTGGCCTACTAAACATATCAACACAAAAAATAACAGTGGGAGATCCAGCTTTCAGCTACAGGGACCCAAAGCCATGGAAAGGTCTGTCTGCTTGTAAAAGAGAAGCCCCTGCAGCCCCAGGCTGATGACTGAGGACTTTAGTGTGGGATACCCTGGTTAGAGCTGCCGACAGGGTGTGCATACTGCATCTATGCTCTTTAATCATTTTTATAAAAACACAAGTATTACATTTATTTATGAAACATTATGAATCCTCCTCTATTCCATCTCTCTTCTTGGCATCCTGCTGTGCCCACCTGGTGCCACAGCTCCACATTTAAGCTGCTTTTCTACCCAAGGAAAGTCATCTGAGGCACTGGGAGCCTCGGACTCGATGGGTGGGAAGATTGTGTTGTCATACGAGACTCGACTGAAGGAGCTCCAGGATTGGATGGGGGTTAGTATGCTGAGGTCTCCTGGGCTTTGACCGTGTCGGACGTTGTCTTCTGTCTTTGTTTATTATCTCCAGAGATGGTGCTGACTGAGTTTTTCTTTTCGTTTCCTCTTTTGTCAGCTGGTCAGATCTTAATGATTACAGTTCGGTCCATAAATATTTGGACAGAGACATCTTTTTTCTAATTTTGGTTCTGTACATTACCACAATGAATTTTAAATGACACAACTCAGATGACGTTGAAGTGCAGACTTTCAGTTTTAATTCAGTGGGTTCAACAAAACGATTGCATAAAAATGCGAGGCAACTAAAGTATTTTCGGAACACAATCCCTTCATTTCAGGGGCTCAAAAGTAATTGGACAATTGACTCAAAGGCTATTTCATGGGCAGGTGTGGGCAAGTCCGTCGTTATGTCATTATCAATTAAGCAGATAAAAGGCCTGGAGTTGATTTGAGGTGTGGTGCTTGCATGTGGAAGATTTTGCTGTGAACAGACAACATGCGGTCAAAGGAGCTCTCCATGCAGGTGAAAGAAGCCATCCTTAAGCTGCGAAAACAGAAAAAACCAACCGAGAAATTGCTACAATATTACGAGTGGCAAAATCTCCAGTTTGGTACATCCTGAGAAAGAAAGCAAGCACTGGTGAACTGAGCAACGCAAAAAGACCTGGACGTCCACGGAAGACAACAGTGGTGGATGATCGCAGAATCATTTCCATGGTGAAGAGAAACCCCTTCACACCAGCCAACCAAGTGAACAACACTCTCCAGGGCTTGGTAGGCGTATTGATATCCACGTCTACCATAAAGAGAAGACTGCATGAAAGGAAATCCAGAGGGTGCACTGCAAGGTGCCAGCCACTCATAAGCCTCAAGAATAGAAAGGCTAGATTGGACTTTGCTAAAGAACATCTAAAAATGCCAGCACAGTTCTGGAAAAACATTCTTTGGACAGATGAAACCAAGATCAACCTCTACCAGAATGATAAAGACAAGAAACAAGGATGGAGAAGGCTGTGGAACAGCTGATTATCCAAAGCATAGCACATCATCTGTAAAACACGGTGGAGTCAGGCAGTGTGATGGCTGCCAGTGGCACTGGGACACGAGTGTTTATTGATGATGTGACACAGGACAGGAGCAGCCGAATGAATTCTGAGGTGTTCAGTACGTACTGTCTGCTCAAATCCAGCTAAATGCAGTCAAATTGATTCATGATACAGATGGACAATGACCCAAAACATACAGCCAAAGCAACCCAGGAGTTTATTAAAGCAAAGAAGTGGAAAATTCTTGAATGGCCAAGTCAGTCACCTGATCTTAACCCAACTGAGCGTGCATTTCACTTGTTGTCCCATCCTCCAGTAATGACCCTCTATCTGCAAAAGGCCAGGTGTTACGTGGGCATCCCCTTGGCCTGGTGCAGCCACTCGGGTCTTCAACAATGAGGGTCCTGTGAGCTGATCATCCTCAGGGAATTGTGCCACATGGCCGTAGTGCCGTAACTGATGCTCCCTCACAATGCAGGTCATGTGCCTCATTCGAGACTCGGTGAGCAACACAAAGTCAATCCAACGGGACTCAAGGATTTTCCAGTGAGACACACATGAAGGAGTCCAGTCTTCATCTCAGGTCACTGAATAGCATCCATATCTCACAAACAGGGAGCACCAGGACTCTAAAGGCTTGGACCTTCGTCCTTTTGCATAGATATCGGGAGTGCCACACACCCCGCTCCAGCGACCTCATGACCCCCCCATGCCATCCCAATCCATCTACTGACTTCACAGGAAGAGTCACCAGAGTCATGAATGTCACTGCTGAGGTCAGTAAACCTCTCAATGACGAGGTCGACACTCTCTCCGCAGACAGACAGACACACTGCTGTGCCTAAGAGGCCATTAAAGGCCTCCATCTTTGGTTTTTATCAGGACCCTCGCCAGCCCAGGCACTCAGACCCCTCATTCAGTCTCTCGAGAGCCCCGATCAGAGCCTCCATTGACTCCATGAAGATCACAGCATCGTCAGCAAAGTCAAGATCCGTGAATCTCACTTCATCAACAGATGCCGCACAGCCACCGGACAACACAATCTGCCCAACACCCAGTCCATACAAGCACTGAACAGAGTAGGAGCAGAACACACCACGGACGGACCCCAGAATCAACTGGGAAAAACACAGAGGGTCTGCACCGCACTCACAGTACCAGTGTACAGGCCGGCCATGATATCCAGCAACCTCGAGGGGATCCCGTGAAGTCTCAGGATGGTCTGTAATTGGCTAACTGCCTCTGACCCTCTCGCCATCTAATTGCTAATGTGTGGTGAGTGCACTGACACAAAAATGGCTGCCGTCACATCATCCCAGTGAGTGCTGCATAGTGGTGGTTGAAATTACAACCCAAGCCCCCCATGTAAAGCAACATATAAATGCAAAGTCTTCGTCGACGACATCAAAACTTCTTTCAACATGATCAAGACTTAATGGGGACCCGCGATCGGGACGTCCCAGTAGATCGTGATTTCATGGCTATCAAGAGGGAAGCGGTGCATAGTGCGTGCAGATGTGGGACGCAGCAGGGAGGCTGGAGAAAGACAAGGAGGATTGGAACTTGTCCATTATTTGCTTTGGAGCCATTTTGGTGCCGGCACTGTGCTCCGAAAGCTGGTATTGATACCAAAGTCAAAAAAAGATCCAAAACTAACTTCAAGGTAAGGTTGTTGTTTCAGATGAGACGCATTTCTGGGTCAGTCAGTTCTACTTACGGATCAGATTAGGAATTTAACTGTAATCTGTACATTTGATGTACAGGACCATATAAACCTCTAAACATATCAATCTAGTATACAGTGCCTTTAAGATGTTTCTATCCATAATATACCATCATTCAATTTATATAAGACAGAACTTTCAAAGTCAGGTACTTCCACCCACTGACGATGGCACCAGAGAGTGGTGGCCTGTTGTATGTTAATTAGCACATGCAAGTTAGAATTTTATTGGTCTGCTCTGTGCACAGGAAAATAAGGACCCTCTTAACCTATAAACAAATCTGTCCTTTGTCATGCATGCCCACCAGAGGGAGCCTTCCACGGATGCCTAAGGTTTGTGGTACCACCTTGGAATGAGAGGGGGCGCTGTCACTAACATTTCTCATCTCCATTTTCCCCCTCACAGCACTGAGAAACCGCCCCTTGAGGGCAACGGAGATTGAGAGGCCCCACCCCTTCCGGTCCAGACAATATAAAGAGCGACATCACCAGCTGGTGGTGTCGCATTTTGGACCTGAGTGCCCGACAACGCACCTATTTGTTTGAAAGCGTCATTGAGCATCTGTTATGTTTATATGTCTTTTTTTGTTGTAAACTAAATGGGGTTTACCCGGTTGGTACCCCAACTATTTTAGGGACTCACTCTGCCTTCTCACTTACCACTCTACACTATTATATAGTGCCTTTTACATTTATCTATGTGTTATATATTGCCTTTGGGAGTGCCATGGAGGACAGATGGGCATTCTGGTTCGATGATGGCATGACCTCTCATCAACATGGAAGGTGCCAGAGGATGGACAAGCAGAGGCCAGAGGTCAGGAGCAGTTCTATTTCCCATACATTAGGTGGCAGTTTTCTGCTGGAGTCGTCCCAACTTGGACACCCACAGGGGCTCATGGGAACTAGAGGCCAAAAGTGCAACCCTGAAAGTCGCAAGGGGGCGCTATCAGGAAGGGCCTACCCTGGTCCTCACACAACCCAGATGTGCTCCCCACAGGTCATGCCAGATCACCAGAAGCCAATATAAAAGGAGCCCATGGAGTCAGGAGGCAGCGAACAAAACTCAGCTGGACATGGAAGGATAGGAAAGAGTTCATTGTTAGTATGGCTATAGGCTGTGCGTCCTTGTGAAAGTGCTTAGTGCATTAAAATCCATTATTTGAACCCATAACTGTGTTGAGCATTATTAAGTCTATAAAATACAATACAACGCAATTTATTTTTGTGTAGCCCAAAATCACACAAGGGGATACATAATGAGCTTTAACAGGCCCTGCCTCTTGACAGACCCCCAGCCTTGACTCTCTAAGACAGGGGTGTCGAACTCCAGGCCTGGAGGGCCGCAGTGGTTACAGGTTTTCATTCTAACCATCTTCTTCATTAGTGACCAGTTTTTGCTGCTAATTAACTTCTTTTGCCTTTGTTTTAATTCACTTGACTCAGACCCCTTAGTTCTTTCTTTTTCCTTAATGAGAAGCCAAACAGTAATGAGACACAAAACAAGCTGCCACATCACCAGCTAACCAGGTTATCTGAACATAAAGAAAGGTGAGGGACTCAGTAAGGTTGATCTCTCAGGTCACCAAAACATCTTGACGGTGTTCTTAGAAAAAAAAGAAAATCAACAGTTTTGGAAATGTCTGCTGTGGCAGAATGAGAGCAGCAACAAGCCGTGGAATTAAATAATTGGTTTAATTATCAGCAAGAATTGGCTTCTCAATAAGGAACTGGTTGGAGTGAAATTGGCAGGAATTTGAAGCCCCAGTTTAGCTGGTCATCCACTGGCTCGTTTCACGTCTCATTTCTGTTTGGCTGCCACTTAATGAAGAAAAGAATCAATTCAGAGGACTTATTCCTTAAAAACAGGGAGATTAACACAAAGGGAAAAGAAGTTAACTAGCAGTAAAAGCTGGTCACTGATTAGGAAAAGGGTTAGAATGAAAACCTGCAGCCACTGTGGCCCTCCAGGCCCAGATTTCAACACCTGTGCTCTAAGAAGACAAAAAGAAACTCCCAAAAAAAAAAACCCTTGTAGGGAAAAAATGGAAGAAACCTCAGGAAAGGCAATTCCAAGAGAGACCCCTTAAAGGTAGGATGGGCGTGCAGTGAGTGTCAACAAAAAGGGGGTCAATACAATACAATAGAATACAATAGAATACACAGAACAGAATACAAGTCATCCTCAATACAATAAAATAGTGCAATAGAAATATTACAAGTGCAGAGCAGAATTCAACAGGCGATGATATCCCATAATAGGATTTGGAAGTCTAGAATTTGGGGAACAGTAAGTCTTCATGTTAGTCGTCCCTGCATATCCCTCTCCTAGGGGTCAGCTGCCTTGATGACCCTCCTCCATCTTTGCCCACCCTCTCCCTCATAGCTCTTTCTCCACACATGAGCCTCTGTCTCCCCCTCCACCGTCTCCCTTTGACAGGCCTTCCCATGTAAGGCTTTAAGTGGCCTTCAGCAAATAGAAGACAGCTGTGAAAAAATACATAAATAAAGCTGGTGGGTGGAAGGGAAGGGAGAAGTGAAGACTTCAAATGTTCTGGATAGCCTGGATGAGGTATACATGGGGGACGTTAAGATAAGAAGTTAAAAGGCTGTTAAAGTGCGCTTGAGTGACCCAGTGTAGCTCTCGAGATCGGGTCAGAGGAGTGCCATGCCTTGCTGTAAATCACCCAGGAATGGCGTCAGGAGTGGGAGATTAGCCTGAGAGGGGGTTGGGGGGCTCAGAGCCACAAGAGACAACTTGGCAGTGAAAAATGCAGGCAATAAGGGGAGAGAAAAACACATTTGAAGCTGCATGTATTGGGGGGGGATTTCCTACAGAATGGGCGACATTACTGGAATAGACGATGTGTGCTGGGTAGCACGGCAGGGCAGTGGTTAGTGCTGCGGCCCCACAGCTACAGATACCCGAGTCGGTGTCGGTGTGAAACTTGCATGTTCGCATGAGCTTTCTCCATTTTCTGTTGTGCTATCATAACATCTAACAAGATTGCAGTAATGACATTCAATGGAGTAGCTGATGCAGGTGATGCTAATGTTATTATCATGTTATTATAGCGTTTTATGTCATTGTTTTTGGGGTTGTTTAAGCTACTCCTGAGGTTACCTTTTTTGTGTCTAGTGTGTAGCAGTTACTATATGTTTTCTAGAGGTAACGTCAGTCAAGGGGCCTAAAAATCAGCTTCTTGAATCCATTGACTTGTCCAAGTTTGCGGATTGCAAAAGAAAGAAACTCTCCATGCGTTTGTGTGTTTCCAGTCTTCAATACTCTGGTTGTCAGGGACTCCTATGTTTGTTTGCATCTATTGGTTGGGTTTAAACCTTAACCTGAGGTCCATGGACGCCCCCCAGGGTTTTAGGGTTTCCGTGAGGGTCAAATAAAAATGAACATTTACATTCACTCTGCAGCCCAGTACTGTTGATTTCACGTGATTTTTCTCACGTGTTACGTCTCTCGACATTATTTTTCTTGTGTATTCTTTTTCTCGCAAGTGTTTATCTCACCTAAGCCTAATGCGTGAGTTACATACTCGTGAAAAAAAATCACGCGCAAGAAAAATAATGGCGAGAAAAAGATTACGTGAGAAAAATCATTTCAAGGCAAACAAGAACAACCTTCTCATTGAACAAAGCAGATAACGAGAGAGTAGATGTAGTAGTAATGGTAGTAGAAAACGTAGTAGTAGTAGATCTGTTTTAATTTGCACAAGAGGATTGTACTTCATAATTATAATGAGTGGACCTTACTTTTTGTGTTTACAATGTTTACTTTAAAGTTTAATAATACATCTTGTATGTCATATACGTATGAGACAGTCAAATCTCGATAAATAAAGTACGTTATATTCATTGTTTGCAAAGTTGTGTTTATGTGAATATTTCTGTGACTCAAAAAAGGTTACAAATCGCTGCTGTAAGGTATCCATTGGGTTCATTGATATTTGAAGTTAGTTATAGTTTTAGTTATAGTTTTAAGTTCTGAGTTGTGATTTGGGTCAGTAAATGGCAGAGTTACGGTTGATTCCCGTTGCTGCCCCGGAGTAGGTGTGTCCTCAGAGGTCATGGCCTGTCAATCATGATTTTACTGTGTAAAAAGGTCATCTGGGGTTTGCTTTCCCATCAAACTCCAAGAACTCCTGAAATCTTCAAACATTTTTTGATTTTTTTTTTGTTTTGTTACTGTGGTTTATGAATTCACTGTAATCCTTGTGACTTCGATGTTTGTTGTGCAATTCCTGGCTTTGGTTACTAATAGTTGTTCTGACTCCTTGTTTTCAGTTTTTGAATATGTTCTTGCCACCTTTTTATATTTCATGCCTGCTGGCATAACACTGGTTTTGACCACGAGTTAGGATTACATTTTGGGTTTAGATGTTAGCTATTATAATTTGAGCACGCAAAAAATATAAAAAACAAAAACATAAAGCGAGACTGGGGCCTTTCCTACCTTGCCTATAGTAGGCCTCACCTTAGGCAGCCAGATCCCAAACTCTATTAGATCTGGCATTAAAACTTCAAAAACATCATAAATGTCCTAAGAAACTGACATTTACACTTACATTTATTTATTTTGTAGACACTTTTATCAAAAGCGACTTACAAAGGAGGTCAACATAATTGAGTAAACATGAGTCCAGGGGACTGTTTGGGAATATTCATCACAAGTGAGGAGCTCAGAACAAAACTCAAATAAGTTACAATTTCTACGTTACAAAATCTAAATGATCGAAATTCACCAAACAAGAAAATCTTCAATTGCATCCTAAACATATTGATTGAGTCAGCAGTCACATGGAGGTGAGCAGCCAGGAACTACACATGAAGAAACTCTGGACTGAGATCTGCTGCCTTAGAGAGGTGGCATCACCAGACCACTTGAGTCAACAAGTCTAAAAATCTTTCAAATCTTTAAACATTTTGAATTATTTCTGACATTTTTAGTGAACACTAGGATATGTTGAACATTTTGGTTCCTTACAGCCTTCACCCCGTTTTTTGGGCCTGTGTAGGCCAATGGCTTGCCTTTTGAGTCTGGGACTAGACAGTGGGCCTGAAACTACAAACAAACAGAGCAGGTCTGGTTTTTGTGATATTTTGAGGTCTGTGCCCATTTTTGAGCTTAGTGTGGCAGGAATCACAACACCGATGTTCCTCTCTGATCATCTGCTTTTATATCTTCATAAAATTCCAGCATATTAAAAAAATACGCTCTCTCCATGTGGACCCACGGTGACTGCTCACTAACATTCCTGTTCTTTCCATGTGCTCTCAGCCTTTTCCTTAATCATGTTTTCCATGAACGTAATCTATGATTCATGTTAAGCTTACTGGCTTACAGTTACATGGGTCTGCCTGATCACCATTTCATATGACAGGATAATATTTTCCCACTTCCAGTGCTTTCGGATTTCCGTAGTGTACAGAGATTTTTTAAAATTCCATGTCAAGGGTTTAATTAAAATGGAGGTTTGTGTTGACAGTTCACTTTAATGTCTGAAATTGCAAGAGAAGCACACTGTAATTTGTGTAATGCAAGTTATTATACTCTTTACGTCTATTAATGACAACTAGGTTCTGGGAATTTTCAGGTAATTAAGACTGAAGTTTTCAAGGTCCGTTGTTCTGCTCACCAATGATGGTATCAGAGAGTGGCAATGGTTTGTGTGTTGATTAACACATGCCAGTCAGAATTTCATTGTACTCAGTACACAGAACACAAAGGACCCATTAAACCTACTGGGCATCTTTTCAAGGAAATGGCACTGATGCTTGTGAAAGTCAAAGTAAGCTCACCAAGAAAACAGGAGGGGATTAAAGGAAAGACCCCTAAAAGTGGACACCTTACCATTGTTCTGGGCATCAGACAGCCACAGCCATGGCACAACCAGGGAAATTACCAGGAAGGCCTTGGCACTCTTCATGTTTTCCTTTCTGTTGAGAAGATGGCACCTGAAACACAAAATCAAAGATGAGTGAGCTGTGAGTTAAGACTGAAGAAGTTCAATGTTTCCATCCATCCATCCATCCATTTTCCAACCCGCTGAATCCGAACACAGGGTCACGGGGGTCTGCTGGAGCCAATCCCAGCCAACACAGGGCACAAGGCAGGAACCAATCCTGGGCAGGGTGCCAACCCACCGCAGGACACACACACAAACACACCCACACACCAAGCACACACAAGGGCTAATTTAGAATCACCAATCCACCTAACCTACATGTCTTTGGACTGTGGGAGGAAACCCATGCAGACACGGGGAGAACATGCAAACTCCACGCAGGGAGGACCCGGGAAGCGAACCTGGCTCTCCTAACTGTGAGGCAGCAGCGACACCGTGCCGCCCCTCAAATGTTTCCAGTTTAAGTAAATGAAGTATAAGAGGTGAAAGGATTTATGGGTTTAAAATTCTAAAAGGAAACAGTACAGTGGATCCAGGCTGTTACTTTAACATGAGTGTTTTAAAATGAACCGAAGGGGAAGGGCCCCCAATATTGAAGCTAAGAGGCCTTCCCTCTGGTGCTATTTGATTCATTATTTCATTTTCTGTACTCTCTTCCTTTCTCTTTTCAAGTTTTAGCACTCAGTTTGGGGAGTTTAACAGCCTTTTAGCCTCAGCTTTTCAATTTGAGGTTTACTTGTATTGGTGTTAAATAATTTGTACCATTTGTGCCACCATTTTTTTTTTTATTTATTTACTATTGCTGCCATTTTGTACTCCAATTGTCAGGGCAGCTTCTGCATTTTCCTTTGAGGTTATGATGGGTGAAATGGTCCTCCTTATTATTTCCCTATCTGAGCTGACAGATTTAAAACTCCTTTTCTCTAAGAATCTCCTGGTTTTTGACTCTCATTGCCGTCTTGTGTTTTGGTTTGTACTGCGTGTGGCTGATCTCCTGAGTTTCACCATTTCTCTGTCTTGGACTTTGTCTTATCACCTGGTTGCCTGATTAAAATTCATTTTATTTGTTCGCTGGCACAACATCTGGCCTTTAACCCGGCTGGTGTGGTCTCAGGTCCTCACTGAGGCATTGACTCCTGTGTTTGTTCATTCAGCTCTCCACTCATTTGGCTTTTCCATTTTCCAAGTGCCGCTGTATG
>JANRMT010062841.1:3121161-3146189 GCA_026402145.1 Polypterus bichir lapradei | reverse complement strand
TGAATTAAACTTAAGTCGGGAATGCTCCACACTCAGACCATTTTGGGTTGAAATATTTGCATTTCTCTCTGTTATTGTTATAATCTGGTAAGATTTTGGGCCCTCAAATGCCACCATTGCTTAATTCCGTTGCTAGGCTGGCTTCCAGCATTGCTAGGGGTGTGGCCTCTGAGGTCGTGACCCATACATAATCAACGCAACAGGATACAAGGACAGCTTGGAGTTCAAATCCTTATCCGATCGGCAGATACCAAAACTCTAAAGAACTCCAAGCTTATCATTGTGCTCATTTCTCGTGTGTACTTTTCGGTTTTGATCCTCTTGTTCTATCGACCTCGATTATTGTCTCTCGTATTGGGCTTTGGTTTCATTTCACTTTCTAGTTTGTTTTTGTTTCGTTTCGCTTTTTGGTACGAGTCGACTCGACTGTACTTGCCTTAATCCCTCCCTTCCATTTGAAAAAGAAAAATGTGTTTGTGCTTGTGTTGGTGCTATTATTACCAAGAAGACTTTATTGTAATAAAAACCTTGCATGTGAACCCGGGACTTGTGTCACTGTGGTTCTGTCTGCAGTGCCCCTAGTGGTCATAAGTGGCGCAGTCAGCAGGATTCCAGCCATTGCTTCGCAGAAACCTGTATTTAAAACAAGTGAGTGTGACCTAAGCAGCCCCAGCCAATGGTACGGGGAACAAGCTGACGTGACGGGCAAAATTTCAACCATGGGGAAGAAAATACCTAAAAACGACAAGACTTCAAGAAATAAACACTCGGCTGTCATGGCGTGTTGGACCCATTGCCTGGGGATCACAGAGGGAGTCCCATTTGAAAGGACAGACAGCTAAGAGGAGGAGGACATTGTGGGAGACCCAACACCGGCCCAGATGCGGTGCACCACGGGGCTAAGGCACCTCCCAGTTTTGCTCAAAAAGTTCATCTCCCATTTTGCTGACAGAACAGATAATCGCTTCGGTTTCAATCTTACCCAATTTGCTAACAGTGATTTTTGGAATAACGATGCCCAGATAACATTATGGAACAAAAAAATTTTATGTCACATCCTGCACTGTGTCACTCGCATGACAACTCACTTTCCCAGTCCTCCTCCCATAACTCAGTGGGAAAACAACACTTTTTATTAGCTTAAATTTTAAAATAAATAGGGAATGGTTCAATAATTTTTACAATTTGGCAAGAATTTTTCTTCGTGCCATTCTCAAATGAGGGTGCCGGCACTCTGCCAGAATTCTTCTTCGGTTTTAAATGTTCATGAGAGACTTCAGACTGGGGTCACTTATCACACGGCAAGGGAGAAAGAGTCGAGTGCTCAGCTTGGGGAATTTTTAAATTGTGCTACTGTACTGATTGCTTCTTTGACTGAACTGAGCTTCACTGCTTAAGTTTTATTATTTTAAAAATAAAAGATGGAAAAGCATAAGAGAAAAGTCAGGACTTGGTACGTAATGATCATGCAATAAAAAAAAGTAAGCTGGCAGACTTCATTAAGTGAAGAGCAGGACGCAGTGCACAGAACGCCCTGCAGATGGCGCCTTCATTTTCTTTGTTAAGAAACTCCGATCGGCCCCAAGCTGCACTTGAATTCAAAAATGTCAGGAATGCCACTGGGGGCTCAAACAAAAGAAACTGCCGGCTGAAGTCTGTGAGAAACCCTTGGACTCTGGCAGAGCGGGAATAATGGAGCCGTTACGAGAGCAAGGTCATTTAACATTTACGTCAAAAGATGAAACAAGAGCCCAAAATAGATCTGGAGCTGAAAATGACACCAGAGCAACCTAAATGTATGACCTGAATATTTACTGAACAAGTTGATCTTACCACCTGGGAGCAGACTTGGACAATATACAATACAATACAATTTAGTTTTGTGTAGCCCAAAATCACACAAGAAGTGCCACAATGGGCTTTAACAGGCCCTGCCTCATGACAGCCCCCCAGCCTCGACTCTCTAAGAAGACAAGAAATAAACCCTAGTAGGGAAAAAATGGAAGAAACCTCGGGAAAGGCAGTTCAAAGAGAGACCCCATTCCAGGTTAGGGTGGGCGGGCAGTGGGTGCCAAAAAGAAGGGGGTCGATACAATACAATACAATACACAGAACAGAACAAATCCTCAATACGGTATAAAAATAAAAACTTTACAAGTACGGAGCAGAATTCAACAGTAGATATTATTACATAATATGATTTGGATTTGTTTACAGTCCTGGAGACCTCGGCCATCAAGCTGCCTCCCCCTATTGGCCATTCCACGGCTGAGTCAGCACTGGGCCAGCCAATCCAATGAAAGGACCCCTCTACCTGATGACTCCTGTGATCCTCCATCAGAGAGGACTTTACGTTAGGCAGGCACCAAGTGCCACATTTGAGTACCAAGAAGAGAAACAGAATAGGTGAGGGTGAGTAACAAATTATAATTATCATGTTACTTATACTTTAGTGCTAATGACTACAGTTGTGCTTAAAAGTTTGTGAACCCTTTAGAATTTTCTATATTTCTGCATAAATATGACCTAAAACATCATCAGATTTTCACTCAAGTCCTAAAAGTAGATAAAGAGAAACCAGTTCAACAAATGAGACAAAAATATTATACTTGGTCATTTATTTATTTAGGAAAATGATCGAATATTACATATTTGTGAGTGGCAAAAGTATGTGAACTTCACGGATGATCAGTTAGTTTGAAGGTGAAATTCGAGTCCGGTGTTTTCAATCAATGGGATGCCAATCAGGTGTGAGTGGGCACCCTGTGTTATTTAAAGAACAGGATCTATCAAAGTCTGCTCTTCACAACACGTTTGTGGAAATGTGTCACGGCACAAACAAAGGAGATTTCTGAGGACCTCACAAAAAGAGTTGTTGATGCTCATCAGGCTGGAAAAGGTTACAAAACCATCTCTAAAGAGTTTGGACTCCACCAATCCACAGTCAGACAGATTGTGTACAAATGGAGGAAATTCAAGACCATCGTTACCCTCCCCAGGAGTGGTCGACCAACAAAGATCACTCCAAGAGCAAGGCACACGTGTAATAGTCGGCGAGGTCACAAAGGACCCCAGGGTAACTTCTAAGCAACTGAAGGCCTCTCTCACATTGGCTAATGTTCATGTTCATGAGTCCACAATCAGGAGAACACTGAACATCAATGGTGTGCATGCCAGGGCTGCAAGGAGAAAGCCACTGCGCTCCAAAAAAACATTGCTGCTCGTCTGCAGTTTGCTAAAGATCACATGGACAAACCAGAAGGCTATTGGAAGAATGTTTTGTGGACGGATGAGACCAAAATAGAACTTTTTGGTTTAAATGAAAAGCGTTATGTTTGGAGAAAGGAAAACACTGCATTCCAGCATAAGAACCTTATCCCATCTGTGAAACATGGTGGTGGGAGTATCATGGTTTGGGCCTGGTTTGCTGCATCTGGGCCAGGACGGCTTGCCTTCATTGATGGAACAATGAATTCTGAATTATATCAGAGAATTCTAAAGGAAAATGTCAGGACATCTGTCCATGAACTGAATCTCAAGAGAAGGTGGGTCACGCAGCAAGACAACGACCCTAAGCACACAAGTCGTTCTACCAAAGAATGGTTAAAGAAGAATAAAGTGAATGTTCTGGAATGGCCAAGTCAAAGTCCTGACCTTAATCCGATCGAAATGTTGTGGAAGGACCTGAAGCGAGCAGTTCATGTGAGGAAACCCACCAACATCCCAGAGTTGAAGATGTTCTGTACGGAGGAATGGGCTTAAATTCCTCCAAGCCGGTGTGCAGGAATGAACAAAAGTTACCGGAAACGTTTAGTTGTAGTAATTGGGGGGTCACAGCAGATACTGAAAGCAAAGGTTCACATACTTTTGCCACTTACAAATATGTAATATTCGATCATTTTCCTTAAGTATAATATTTTTATCTCATTTGTTTAACTGGTTTCTCTTTATCTACTTTTAGGACTTGAGTGAAAATCTGATGATGTTTTAGGTCGTATTTATGCAGAAATATAGAAAATTCTAAAGGGTTCACAAACTTTCAAGCACAACTATAACAACAGAGATGCAGTCTGCACAGTTAATCAGCAGCTCTAGTCAGGGTGTGCTAAACTGAAGCTGTGAATTTTTAGCCAGGATTTAAAAGCTGAGACTGAAGGGACATCTCTTATAGTAGCAGGTACAGTTTAGGGGGTCCTGTAACTAAAAGCGCGACCTCCCACTGTTATTTCATTAATCCTTGTAATCCTAAGTAGACCGGCATCTTCAGATCTTAATGTGCACTCAGGTTTGTAAGTCATGATAAGTTCAGACAAGTGCACATCTGTGCACAACAAGCTCCACACTGGCACTGACCAGGTGATAAAGCCAACCCGAGTACAGCAATTAGCCAGTTAGCTGTGTCAATTACCGCGCCACCTTGGTGACACACTTTATAAAATTTTAATAGTTCACTCTTGCTCTGTCAAATTTTTTTTGCTTTTCAAACAGATTTTTTAAAAATATAAATTCTTCTGTTGTCTGGCCCAAATACCCAGGGTGCAGTGGAGGGGCGAGAGGTGCCAGTCCAGTACGAGGGTGTGGCAGAAAAGTAATGAGACTGGCAACACTGCAAGCGATCTGGCAACACTGCGCTGTTGTCCTTGATAGAGCACGTGTATCAGTACCTCCCATAGCTCAGTGCGAGTTTCAACTCCTTCCGTTAACTACGTGATTTTTGTGACTGCTATTAGCGAAGTTGTGTTTTTGGTTGTGGAACAGCGGAATTTGGAGCAACGTTGTGCCATTAAATTTTGTGTTAAGCTTGGGGAATCGGCAAGTGTGACGTTTGAAAAGTTAAAACAGGCCTATGGGGAACATTCTTTATCCTGAGCTCAAGTTTTTCAGGGAGGCCTTCAACTTCGAAAACCAATGAAAACATCGAACGTGTGAACACTCTTGTGAGATCAGACCATCGTTTAACATTAAGAATGTTGAGTGAACAATTCAATTTGAACAGATTTACCGTTCATCAAATTTTGACTGAACATTTGCACATGCGAAAGGTCTGTGCCAAAATGGTGCCGAAAAACCTCACAATTGAGCAGAAGGACAATCGAAAAAACAAGTGTCTTGATCTTCTTGACAGAATCGCTAAGGAGCAAGATTTCTTTAGTCGTGTGATCACAGGTGATGAATCATGGATTTTTGAATACGATCCTGAGACCAAGAGGCAAAGTCAGGAGTGGCACACTGCAAACTCTCCTCGACCAAAGAAAGCTCGAATGAGCAAATCGAAGATCAAATCAATGCTGATTTGTTTTTTTGACCAAAGGGGAATCGTCCACGAAGAATTTGTTCCTCCAGGACAAACTGTCAACCAAGTTTTTTATAAAGACGTCCTTGAAAAAGGGTCATTCGCGTGAGACCAGACATTGCAGACAAATGGATGCTCCATCATGACAACGCCCCATGTCACACTGCCCTCTCCATAACAGAATTTTTGACCTCAAAACGCATTCCTGTGGTTCCCCAGTCCCCTTATTCACCTGACCTCAGTCCATGTGACTTTTTCCTTTTTCCTAAACTGAAAAATGTCCTCAAAGGACGTCATTTCGGGACTTTAGAAAACATCCAAAAGAGTGTAACGGACATGCTGAAGACCATACCGGTTGAAGACTTCCAGCGCTGCTACCAACAGTGGGAACAACGTCTCCATCGGTGTGGAGCTGCCCAAGGGAACTACTTTGAAGGGGATAACATTGATGTTTGAAAAAAATAAAAACTTTGGTAAATAAAAAATCAGTTTCATTACTTTTCTGCCACACCTCGTATACATTGAACTCAAATACAGCTGTGCCTGATCCATTTGATTTGCCTAATATGACAGCTTTAGACCACCAGGTTATTAAACCAAAGCCTGTGTGATGTTTGAATGTTCTCCCTGTGACTTTGTGGGATTTTCCTCAGGGTAGCTTTTGCATCCCAAAGACAGGTGGGTAACTCCAGTGTGACCCCTATATTGCTTTTTGTGAGCTCCGGGATGAGCATAAAGCTACCAGCATATGTGTGACCCTCAGTTTGCTTAAATGGGTTTGAGAATCTTGGGTTATGTTAGGAGGTCCCAAAGACCCATTAGTTACACTGATTGACACCATAGAAGTGTGTGTGTGAGTGTGCACATGTGGTACCCCATGATGAATTTGACACCTTCTACCTAACACACCATGCTGCTGGGATACTCAGTGTTGTGTAAAGCACTCGGCAAACCTATGTGAGTAAAAGTTGAGACCCCCTTCAAGAATAGTGACTCACGTAAAAGTCACATTTGCCCATCAGGAATCAACTCCCTTCATTATATAAATTGAACTTTTTTCCTGTTTATTACAATGTTATTATTTATATATTTCTCTCGCTCTCAGGCTTCTATAAAGTTCTAATTACCTGTGAAATAAAGTACATCTATCTATCATATAGTGCCTTATATTATATATGGCCGTCTTTCACATTCCTTCACATCTCTCTATTATAGAGATAGATGAAAGGCACTATATAATAGATAGATAGATCTGAAAATCACTATATAATAGATAGATGAAAGGCACTATATAATCTATCTATCTATGTGGCATTTGTTTCAGTTTAAGGTTTGAGAATGAGCCAGAAGATAAACACAAGCCAGAAAACCAGGAGATGAAAAACAACAAGTGACTGTGCCGAAACATAAAACAAAAAGCAGAGTCAAAAACCATCCATCCATTATCCAACCTGCTATATCCTAACTACAGGGTCACGGGGATCTGCTGGAGCCAATCCCAGCCAACACAGGGCGCAAGGCAGGAAACAAACCCCAGGCAGTGTGCCAGCTCACCGCAGTTTACAAGATATTTAAATTTTTGAAATGAAAAAATGTGAAAATGAGCAGGACAATAGCAAAACCCAATGAACAATGTACTATTACTGATGTGCAATGAAATTTGATAGCGTGAAACTGCTCACACTATAAGACAACCGCCTGAAATTTCTGACATGATCGAAACTCTTCTGATCGTACGATAGCCCAATCGTAAGTTGCAATCAGGCATCACAACCCCTCTCGCATGAAAAGATGGCCGATGAAGCTGAAATTTGACCCAAAAATCAGTTGGCGACTGCAAATCAGGCTAAGGATCACTCCAAAGTCACACAGTGTGTGCCCGGCCTAGCGGTATGTTCCTGTTTCCCCACAGTCCTGAGAAGACACCCCGATACTGATGTCCCTTCCATTTGGGACGTCCCCAGAAGGTGGTGTCTAATTTGTGACCTGCACTTCGAGTCTGGACTGACCCCTCCACCCCAGGGGGTGAGAATCACGAGACCTCAAACACTGCTGGGAACTCTGTGTTGGCTCATTTTCAGTTGGCAACTTTTTTTGTTTCCTTTTGTATGACTTTTAAGGGGTTTTTCCGGCTTGGCACCCCAAGGATTCTTGCCTTTCCCAGCTGGTTCCCTACCGCCGGTCACACCTCATTAATTCTTACATCCAACAAAAGAAGACACGGTTTGCCGTTCTTCTGCCATCTCCCATCCATCAAAAATAAAACTCTGACACCTGTACTTTGTGTCTTCTGGTATTAACTTCCTATGGTGGCCTTAAAAGTCAAAGTTCCCTTGACTGTCCTTGCGTCAATCCCTCCCTCCCATTTGAAAAAGACAAATGTGTTTGTGCTTGTGTTGGTGCTATCATTACAAAGAAGACTTTATTGTAATAAAAACCTTGCATTTGAACCCGGGACTTGTGTCACTGTGGTTGTATCTGGGGTTTGTGGCACTGTAATGCCCCTAGTGTTCACAAGTGGCATAGTCGGCAGGATTCCTGGCAATTGCTTTGCAGGAACCTGCGTTTAAAAAAACAAAAAAAGGAGTGTGACTTAACCAGCCCCAACCAATGGTATAGGGAACAAGCTGGCATGATTGGCAAAATCCCAACCACGGGGAAGAAAATACATCAGAAAAGGACAAGACTTCAGGGAGTAAACACTCAGCTATCATGGCGTGTTGTAGCGATTGTCTGGGGATCGCAGAGGTCCCTGTTAAGGGTTATAGAGGAAGTCCCATTTGAAAGGACAGACTGTAAGAGGACGGCCTCTTGGATACTTCAGAGGACGTTGTGGGGGAGCCAACATTGGCACAGATGTGGTGTGCCACAGGGTTAAGCCACCTCTGGTGGGATTTCTCCATGATGGTCTTTACAGTAGTTGTTAAAGATCTTTGTTATAACCTTGTGGTCCATTTGCTTCTACAATGTTATCTTCTTGGCTCTGTCACTTTCCCTCTGGGACCACTTGGAGTGGCACTGTGGATAGAAGGCTGTGCCCCCTACAGGATGCTCAGGGCATAAGAAGGCAGACCACAAACAGAAGGCATTCCAGCTGGGAAACAAGCACTTCTAGAAAGGAACGCCTGTACTTGTTTAAGCACCAAATAAAAAAGGCTTTCAAGGAAATTCATGTGCATGTAGAATGTGGCGGACTGGCATTGTGGGCTCAATGGCATTCTCACCGCTTTTGAAGCACGACACATGTCCCACTAGGTCTGTTCTTCCATGAGAAGCTTGCTTGCCCCACTTGATACAGCCGAATGAGGATGCCGGCTGGATTTTAATAAACTCTTCAGACATCTGAGAAAGCTTTTGAAGTCTGAAGTGGTAAAGAGGAACAAAAAGATTTAAGCATGAGAAAAACGGAAGAGCAGCCTTCGTTACAAAGGCTTGTGGAGAGGCTGCCAAAGGCAACAAAGTATGGGAAAGCAAACAAGTTTGGGGAAAGCCTTTTTAATTTCCGTTATAAGCCGAGGCGATTTGCTCATTTTTGTTTATTAAATGCGAAAAGAATTGAATTTTAGACTGAAGTGGAGTGTGGGACTCATTTCACACGTGGGGTCCTGTGGGGCTCCAGTCCAAAGCAGCAAACATTTCAGACCCCATCGAGTCAGGAGGGACCACGACACTCACCTATGTCCCTGTTTGCCTGCCCAGGCCCTAAATCAGCCTCAGCACACCACATTGCCACCACCATACTGCACAACTGCTATCAGCTTCTTCTGGTCAGATGCTGTCTTTGGTTTTTGCCACATATGTCTTCTGTCTTCACCATCATTTCTAAACTATGGGTCATGCCTCATGTTGGGTCACAGATGGCCAGATTTTGGGTGGTGCAGAGTCGAGATTCACAATGTTGTTCAATGGGACAGGGTCATGTACAGTTTACGGGGTGCCAAGTGATGGGGCACCACAGGCAGTTTAACCAATTGACAGTGCTCGGCTGTGGGGGGGACCCCCCTGACTTTCAGCAGCAGTCTTCCAAATTGAATCCCCCTTCATCCCAAGGAGGATGACTTTCGGAGGTCTCAAAGACACTAAAGTTGCCACATGTGGGTGCGAGAAATAAGTTTATGAAACACTAACTCCACAAATGTGTCACAGTAGGTGATGGTGGACCTGCCTTTTTGGGGCCCTGGAGATTGAACTGTTATGGGGGCCCATTTATAACCAGCAATAAAGGTCTGGGTAAGCATGGTGGGCTTCTTCAATGGGGTCGCCCCATAACAGATCACCATACCGCTTTTAAAGATTTTGATTTTGAAATTGTTGTACTGGATTATCTCACATGGCAACATCACTGGTATAAATAGAAATTTCTGATGCCTTACAGTCTTCGAGTTAAAGTTGCTTATGGGGTCCCTTTGTGTTTAGGGGCCCTGAAGCTTAAGCTTCAACAGTTTCATGGCAGATCCCCCTCCCGAGAGTAGGTAGGATAGTCGGACCATCCTGAAGTACACAGAGGACTCTGTTTCTGTCAATCGGAGGATAACGATAGCAGCCCTGTCCCTGTCAGCGAGGACTTCATCAAGTGGTCAATGAAACTCGGCGAAGACTAAAGAGACGATCGTTATTTTTGGAAGACATTCCCACATTTCCACAACCATGAATAGTCAGACAGTGTGAAATGTTCCAAATATCCTGGGACACTTACTGACCACCAGGGGGCATTGCAACACCCCACACCTCAGACACAACCCCATAAACACCAGTCCCAGTGTAAATAAAGGGTTTATACGTAGCACATGCTTTAGAGAAAGGCGTCAAAGGGGACACAAACCAACACAATTCTTCCCGTTCTATTTCTGGTCTCCTCCTTGTCCCCCTTCCACCCAACTCCAACTTGCCTGGATGAGGTTGGGTGGTCTCTCTTATCTTGGACACGGCAATACTTCCAGTACCAAGGCACAGACCATTGGAATTACTTTTGGGTCAATCGGAAGTCCCAAAAAAAGTAGAAATTAGGAATCTCTTCGGGCGGCACGGAGGCACAGTGGGCAGCGCTGCTGCCTCGCAGTTAGGAGACCCGAGTTTGCTTCCCACATCCTCCCTGTGTGACGTCTGTATGTTATCTCTGTGTCTGCATGGGTTTCCTCCCACAGTCCAAAGAGATGCAGGTTAGGTGCATTGGCGATTCTAAATTGTCCCGTGTGTGTGCGTGTGGGTGTGTGTGCCCTGCAGTGGGCTGGCGCCCTGCCCAGGGTTTGTTTCCTGCCTTGCACCCTGTGTTGGCTGGGATTGGCTCCAGCAGACCCCCGTGACCCTGTAGTTTGGATATAGCAGGTTGGATAATGGATGGAAGGATAGGAATCCCTTCAGGAATCCCCCCATGAAATCCAACCATGGTCTGCCCAATGGTAGGACAGGTCCAAGCATGCCCTGCGGGCATCCTTGTGGCAATCCCAATCCACGGAGCATATTGGAGGACAAAATATTTAATCAGTGCTCCTCTCCCCCGGTCCTTCCATTGTACTGGCCTCCTGGCTGGGTGAGGGTCCTTATTGAATCCCAGCTGGGATGCCAGTCCCTCCATGCCATCCATTCCAATGCAAAAATTGAATCTATGTGCAGAAATGGACACCAGCATCCATTTTGTCTGGAGAAAACAGTCCTGTTGCCGTATTGACCAAAGCATGATGGGCCTCTTCTGTCGAGCTTTTATTTAATCAATTTGAGCATTTTCTTTGGGGTCCTGGTTTGGAAACCTGTCTGTGAAAAGTAGAAACTCTTTCAATCAAATCGTTAGGTGGTCCAGTGGGCAGGTTGGTGCGTCACGACGTCATGCAGCGCTACTTTACATCAGACAGTTGAGCTCAGTCTAAGATGAGGGAAGGCCATATGAACAACTCGGGTTCATCTGAGTTTTAATACCCCAGGCCTCGTGATTTTTATAGCACCTTACACAGTGAATATTCCTGCCAAAGAGCTCCATGGGGGTCCTTCAGTTTGGTTTTTTTTTGTTTGTTTTTTTTTAACTTCTGCAGGGTGGGCTCACTCAGGTCATGTGATGAGTGTATGGGATATGTGTGATTGTGATTCAACCAAAGCCACTGGGGGGTGGCACACTGGTGTTTACTCAGCGTTCACCTGACACACTTGAGGTCTTATTCTCTGTTTAAAGCAAAAAGATCACTTTAAGGGGACATAACCTGGAGCCCAAACCCCCCCGTAACCCTCAGTGGATTTCTTTGATTTTTCTCCCCCTATTATTCAGGTCACATTATCTTCTACTACTGTAGAATTCACTGAGATGCCAACTTGGCACCCACTCTCCCATGATGCCCAGGTAAACAAATAAGTTCAATAGCACATATTGTTTGGCGGGGGCCCCCCCCCCCCCAAAAGGGGCTCCACTTAAACAAAGGCACACAAACCCCCTCTTCCTACCCCCCCACCCCCCCAGAACCCTCTAACACCTCCTACTAGGCCAATGGCATCCAAATCTCAAAGCCCCTGAAGAACCCCCAAGAATGTCAGCGATGATAATTAAGGGATTTGGTGTTAAAAAGACCACAGCACATCTGGTGGCCATGCTACAAAGATGAGCCGACATGTCTGTGAGAAAAACGGGAGAGGGGAGTCTCCTAAAAGTAGGGGAGTCATACTCCGTGTCATTATAACGGGCACCTCACCCTGTGTTCTGCCACCCCAACCAGAATTATACCCAGGCAGCCATTCAGGCAACACTGAAGAAAGAGGGATCCGGGATGTAAGGGAAGTCTTTCCTGATGTGCTTGATTTACGTCCTATGGGCACGAAGGAGAGGTTCCCAGCTGATAAAAGACTACAAGTGGCACCAAAGTGACAGAAAAAAAAATGTCAGGAGGAAAGAGAGGAAATTCCATAATGGAAATGGAAACCAGAGTACTCCACTAGGGGGCAGTAGGCTCTGCGAGTGTCTGGTCGTTATAGAAGACAGAGACTGGCACCTGGCGAGAATTCAAAAAGGAGACCCCAAAGGAGTAGCTTAAAAAGCCAGAAGACTGACTGGCATTACCCACTTTGCTTTGCTTTGTGTTAAATTGGTTTGAATCCTACCTGGCAGGTAAAAAAAATCTTTGTTAGTTGTGGTAATTATACTTCAAAGACACACGATATTCTATATGGTGTTCCACAAGGCTCTATCCTGGGTCCGCTGCTCTTTTTAATCTACATGCTTCCGTTAGATCAGATTATCTCGGGGCACAACATGAGCTACCATAGCTATGCTGATGACTCGCAACTGTATTTATCAATAGCACCTGATGACCCCGACTCTCTTGATTCACTGACCCCAATGTCTTACTTGTGTTTCCGAATGGGTGAGTAGTAATTTTCTCAAACTAAATAAAGAGAAAACAGAAATTTTAGTGATTGGCAAAAATAGATATAGTGAGGTTATTAGAAATAAACTCGATGCATTAGGATTAAAAGTCAAGACGAAGGTAAAGAATTAATGGGTAACTATGGACTCTGACCTGAATTTTAAATCACATATTAATCAGATTACTAGGACAGCATTTTTTCCACTTAAGAAATATAAGAAAAGTTGGACCTCTTGTAACGTTGCAAGATGCTGAGAAATGAGTTCAGGCTTTTGTTTTCAGTCGACTGGATCACTGTAACGCACTCCTCTCATGACCACCCAAAAAAGACATCAATCGATTAAAATGAGTGCACAATGGAATTGCCAGAATCTTAACTAGGAAAAAAAAATCTGAGCACATCACACCAGTCTTAGCGTCACTACACTGGTTACCTGTGCCATTTAGAATTGACTTTAAAATACTGCTTATGGTTTGCAAAGCCTTAAATAATCTCGCTCCATCTTATATTTCAGAATGTCTGACCTTACACTCCAAATCGGAACTTTAGATCTTCAAATGAGTGTCTGCTTAGATTTCTAAGAGCTAAACTTAAAAGAAGTGGTGAGGCGGGCAGCCTTCTGCTGTTATGAGCCTAAAATCTGGAATAGCCTGCCAATAGGAATTCACCAGGCTGATACGGTGGAGCTCTTTAAAACACGGCTAAAAACTCATTACTGTAACATGGCTTTCTTATCGCTTCATCTTAGTTAAATCCTGATGCTCTGTATATTCAATGAATTATCATTATTATTCATGGTGGCTCCGTAATCCGTATTAACCCCTACTTTCTCTTCTGTTCTTTTTCCAGTTTTCTGTGGTGGCGACCTGCACCACCACCACCTGATCAAACCACCGTGATGTCCCTCCATTGATGGATTAAAGGCCAGAAGTCCACATGACCATCATCATCAAATTCTTCCATGTGAATCCTGAATACCATGAGGACTGATTGAGGTCATTTATGTGAGGTAGAATGCCTAGAGGGGTCTGGGTGGTCTTCTGGCCCCCCCGCAGATTTTATTTTTTTTCTCCAGCCATCTGGAGTTTTTTTTGTTTTTTCTGTCCTCCCTGGCCATCGGACCTGACTTTTATTCTATGTTAATTGGTGTTCCCTAATTTTAATTCTTACTTTGTATTTTTTCTCTTTCTTCATCCTGTAAAGCACTTTGAGCTACATATGAGAATGTATAAGAATGTGCTATAGAAATAAATGTTGTTGTTGGCACAAAAGACTTTTGCTTAAGAAGCAGCTGCCGGACCCTCTTAACTTCAGCTCAAGTTTCAGTTCTCTCCTTACAGCGGGTAAGACTGATCGATCGCAGCCAAAGCGACATTCAGAGATGTCCCCACAGTGTACCATTTAAACCCTCGGTCAGTTATCAAAAAGCCATCGCTCAACAACTGGCAACCTTGACGGACAAAACTTTGCACCAACTGTCAACCAAAAGGCTGGGATGATTGGCACCTAAGAAAAAAAAAGACAAATAATAATAATTCTTTGCATTTATATAGCGCTTTTCTCACTACTCAAAGCACTCAGCAATTGCAGATTAAGGGCCTTGCTACAAGAGCCCAACAGAGCAGAGTCCCTTTTGGCATTTACAGGATTCGAACCAGCAACCTTCCGATTGCCAGTGCAGATCCCTAGCCTCAGAGCCACCACTCCGCTCGACTCCTTCCATTACAGCCCATGGCAAGCACCAGATCAGCGCGGTCTCTGTGCTCTCCACCTCCACAGCAGGACACCTAGGGTGTGTATGGCCACAATGAAGGCTCAGCCCATCCCTTTTTCTCTGGAGGGCAATCTTAGTGTTGCACTGGAAGACCACCCATAGTGGCATTAGAAGAGGGTGTTGAGTTGCATCTACACTCAAATTTTGACTTCACTATTGCTGCCAGCTTTCACACCTCAGTAAGAGTACCGAAACAATCAGGTCAGGTTGGGGAGTAGCAACTAGTACAGCGCGCTGCCGCACCCACCACATGATGAAACAGCTCAGGATCCTGGTTGGCAAACCCCCAGGCAGATATGCGGTTCAGTCCAACCCTCCAGAAATGACCCACTATCCGCCACAGCCAGGTGTTATGTGATGTCCTTTTGGCCTGGTCCAGCCGCTTGGGTCCTTAACAATGATGACCCTGTAAGCCAGACCACCCTCAGGGAATCGCACCACAATGCAGGTCATGTGCCTCATTCGGGACTCCATGAGCGACACAAAGTCTAACCAGCGGTATCCAAGGATTCTCTGAAGAGACACACATGAAGGACTCCAGTCTTCATCTCAGGTCACTGGATAGCGTCCATGACTCACAAACAAGAAGCACCAGGACTCTAAAGACTTGGACCTTCATCCTTTTGGAGCGCCACACACCCCTTACCAGCGACCTCATGACCCCCCCATGCTCTCCCAATCCATCTACTGACTTCATAGGAAGAGTCACCAGAGTCACATGAACGTCACTGCCGAGGTCAGTAAACCTCTCGATGAGGTCGACACTCTGTCCGCAGACAGACACACTGCTGATGGCCGTGTCCAAGAGGTCATTAAAGGCCTGGATCTTGGTGATTATCAGGACCCTCGCAAGCCCAGACATTCAGACTCCATGCGCAGTCTCTCAAGACCCCCAATCAGATCTTCAATTGACTCCGCAAAACCAAACTGAAGAAAATAAAGGACAACACCCCCCCGCCCACTATCAGTTTCAACCACTTTGTCTCTGAAGCCCACCCAAAGGCACCCCACATTGTTCCATCACAATCCACTCGCTGGCAGTCAGAGGCGACCCGACTGCCCCGCTATCCCCCCTATGGAATGTGCGGATATTTGCATATCATAACAAGAAGTGGGCGGAGTTCTTCCCCTCAGACATTTGAGCGCATTAATATACAAGTATTGCTTCCAAAATTAGCCAAGTATTTTTCAGCATGGCACGGGACCCACAGATGGACGGCACCCTCACTGTTAATGGCCAAGACCCGCTGAAATCTTCCCAGTCCAGGTATTGGGGTTCCACACGGAGCACGGACGACGACACTTTTCCCCCTTTTCCACTTTTCACCTGTGTTAATGCTGCCTGTCTTAAATGGCATCAAGTGACAGGGATCCTCTGCGATCACAAGATGTCCATACACCTCAAGGGTAACATCTACAAGAAGGTGGGTCGGCCAGAGGCCCTGTATGGAGCAGAATGCTGGCCAGAAGCTGTGAAACACAAACACACACTGCACGCCATGTCCCATTGGACACTCGGACTGACGCGTTTGGATCAGGTCACAAACAAAGACGTGCGGAAAACGATGGGAGTGGCATCGATCATTGAGAAGATATGGGAGGCACGCCTACAATGGGATGACCAGGTGCTCAGAAACAACGAAAATTCAGTGGGTAAGACGGCCTTATGCTTCAGTTTAGATAGAAGATGGCCACGTGGTTGGCCAGAGAAGCATTGGATTGACAGTGTCGCGGGTGGACAGGGGCCCTGCCTGGCTGGGACACCAGCTGGATGGAAGGAATGGGGAGAAAGAGAGAGAGCGCGCGTGTTCAGAGCATTTTTTCCCCCCTGAATGCTAGAGGGCAACCCCCTGGGTTACTGGGGCATCATGGATTCCTGCAGGGCATGCTGGGAATTGGAGTTCACTGCAGCTGTGTTGGGTTGTGTGTGTGTGTGGCCAGAGGGGACTGCAGAGCCCTATTATGTCACGCTTCCGCCACACCTAGGTGTACTTCCAGAACATGTTAATGGACCCCCTGGAGTGCCACTACTCGGGGAGCCAGAGTCGGGAGGAAGAGGATGACGCTTGCCGGAGGAAGAGGACAGGAGGCGACCAAGAAAAGAGAGAGAAAGCCAAGTGGAAAGCAAAGAAAGCATGGCAGTTATTTGTGCTTTATTGTTCAGTTCAGCTTGTGGGAAACGTTTGGTGGGAAAGGCTTTCCAACACCCATGTGGTGTGCTTGAAACTTGTGCCTGGTGTCTGTCTGTGTGGGGTTTGGGGTGGCTGAGGCACCCCCTGCAGGCCACAATATGTTAAGAGAAGACATACGGCGTGTCAACATCTGTGCTAGCCTGGAATGCCATAACAAAAATAACAGGTGAAGGGTTTCATGGGGCGAGTCAATAGTGTGTGGGCATATATAGCGCCCTGGCAATGCTGTGTACTAAATGCACTTTCACTGGCCATAAAGAGCTGTTACCACACAGAGCTCAATTCAAAAGTTTCCATCCACTTGTGGTGAATTTAACACTCCCTTTATAAGACCCCCACAGTTTTTATATTAACAGACTATACATTTGTTATGTCGTTTAAGACGTCTACTTTGTGCAGGGCAGAAGTCATTTTTTCCACCAGTGTTCACAGACCCTCCGAGTATTTCACTTTATCTTGACTATAATCAGAATTCCAGGGGGTCTCAAGTTTACAGACACTTTTGTTAACTGAGCCTTTAAACAGTTTGGAAAATTCCAGAAAATGACGACATCAGGTCTTCGGGTAATTCGACAATCAGCTACTGATAGCCGATTAGCCCAATCGGTGTCAACATGTGGATGGATGTTAAGGCCGACCATCAAACTCACTGCCTCTTTGCTTGACATGATGGGGAAAAAAAAAAAATCAAGAAAATCAGCCAAGACCTCAAAAACAAAAAAAAAAAAAACACACAAACACAACTGTGGACCCCCCAATTTTCAAATACCTGAAGGTTCCACATTTATCTGTCCAAAGTATAAACACCACAGGAAAACTAAGTTGTCATACCGCTCAGGAAGGAGGCGCATTGTGTCTCCTAGAGAAGAACGGCAAATCAGTCCCAGAACAACGGCAAAGGACCTTGAGAAGATGCTGGAGGACACCAGTAGTCAAGTCTCGATATCCACACTGAAACGAGTCTGATGTCGACATCAACTGAAAGGCCGCGCAGCAAAGAAGAAGCCACCGTTACAAAGCCACCATCAAAAAGCCAGATGGCAGTTTACAATGACATGGGGACAAAGAAATGTCCTCTGGCCTGATGAATCCAAGACCCAACTGTTTGGCCATAATGACCACCTTTATGTTTGGAGGAAAAATGGTGAGGATTGCAAGCCAACTATCAAGCATGGAGGTGGGAGTGTCATGTTGTGGGGGCTGCAGGAGGGACTGGCGCACTTCACAAAACAGATGGCATCACGAGGAAGGACAATGAAGGAGATAAACTGCAGCAACATCTCAGAGCTCAGCAAGGAAGTTGAAGCTTACTCTCAACATGGACAAAGACCCCCAGCAGACCTCCAACATTGTGGAAAAATCGGTTAAGGACAAGAAGGTCAAAGCATTGGAGTGGCCATCACAAAACACTGGTTGGAAATTTATGGGTAGAACTGACATATGGCGACCCTACTGACCCGTCCCAGTTAGGCCAGTCCTGTCTGGAGGAGTGGACCCAAAAAAAAAAAAAATCAGCAACGTGTGTAAGAAGCTCGCGGTGGGCGACCCGAACATTTGGCTCAAGTTAAACAAAGGCAATGAGACCAAATATGAATAAAGTGGATGGAAACTTGTGACCTCCTGGAATTGTGATATGGTCAAGAAAACTAAAATCTGTGAACGCTTGTGGAACTGATGACGTTGGGCCTGCACAAAGCAGACATCTTAAATAATGTGACAAATTTATAGTCTGTTAGTATAAAATCTGTCGAGTTTGAAAGAATTCAGTGTGTATGTAAACTTATGACTTCAACTCTACATTCAATCCAAGTTTGTCACAGAGGTGTGCCAAGTACGAACCATCTTCTTGGGTCCCAGTATGGAATCCCATCTCTACTTATTTAGGTCCTCAGAGTATATGGATGCCCCTCTAAAGGATTGAGTTTGGGGGTCTCATTGTTCACAGGTGCACAAATCAGCACATAGTCATGCCATCTCCACGGACCATACAGATGAGAGCAGTGGCTTTAAACGTGGCACTGTCACAGGATGCCACCTTTGCCCCAAGTCACAATATGAAAATCCTGCTCTGCTGCGTCGACTGCAAGTGCTGTTGTGTAGTGAAGTGACTGAAGAGCAACAACAGCTCAGCCATGAAGGGGAAGACCACACAAACTCACAGAGTGAGTGCCAATGCACATTAAAATGTCCTCTCCTTTGTGGCATCGCTCACAACCGAGTTCCCCAACTGCCTCTGGATGCAACAGCTGCACAAGAACTGTGTTTCGGGAGCTTCGTGAAAATGGGTTTCCATGGCCAAGCTCCAGACCACCAAGTGCAACGCCAAACGTCTGCTGGAGTGGCGCACAGCAAGTCGCCCGTCGTTCTCTGGAGTGACGATCCCACTTCACCAGCTGGCCGTCTGATGGACCACTTTGGATTTGCCAGATGCCAGGAGTCCTTGTGGACGGTAAAGTCTAGCGGAGGAGTGATAATGGCAGGGCTTGGGCTCGGCCCCTCGGTTCCAGCAAAGAGTGCTGTTAATGTTACAGTAGACAAAGACAACTGAGACAAGTCCGACTTTCTGGAAGCCCCTTTTCTGTTTCGGCATGACCGTCACCCCCTGTGCACAAAGCCTCGTCCATAAAGACGCAGAGGAACAGCAATGGCCTGCACTGACTGCTGACATCAGCCATACTGGGATGGATCAGATCACCGATGGTGAGCCGGCTCTTCACCTCCAACATCCCTACCTGACCTCACAGATGCTCTTTTGGTGGAATGGGCACAAATTCACTCAGACACTCGAAAAAAAAAACACGTGGGAAGAAGAGTCAAGGCCGTTATAGACTCCATAATAATGGGTTTTGTCCCCAACAAGGTGTGGTGGGCTGACGTCCACAGGCCTCTGGCCATATACTGCATGTTGTCATTGGTGGAGTGGACTTATTAATTAAAACAAGATCACTACTCAGACCACCGCACATGTGAACTCCATTTCCCAGCACACCCTGCTTCAGGACCCCCCCCCCCGGTGGATGTGTAAACATTTATCTCTAAAACTGTACAGAAAGACAAACGTTTGAATTCCAGCTGTCCAGAAAAGTAAATCCTCCCCGTTCAGCAAGTCGTGTCCAATTTGCACTTACAATATAAACAGGCATCAGGCACCTAAACAAACCCCGGCCTGCCAGATATAAATATTTGTATCTGCAAAATTATAAAAGTAGACGCTTAGGACGTCCATGAGCGCCATGTAGACCCCCCTTGATCAGCACACAATCCGCACTCTCGGCCTGGCCAGGCCACCTACACATTCTGTAAGACGTTTCTTCTAAGCCTGCGCCATTTCTGGCTCCAGTTTAAGAGACGGCCTAACCGGTGCAAATCCAAGGCCGAGAACCCACTTTGGAGACGAGCGTCGCTCCACTGGTCCATGAAAAGCCTCAGCCTGCTCTTCTAAACACAAAACGGTGGCGGCACATCGAGAAAACAGAGGAACAGCCTGCCTACCCCTGCGTCGCGGGTGTTAACACCGGGGCTGTCTTCATGCTCTCCTTCTGCAGGGGGCTGCCTGTCATTTTATATTTTAAATACAAGTTCTCTAGTTTGAGGGTTTGGGAAGAACTCACTTCTTGTCACAGGAGACATCTGGTGAGCGGTGAGGTGTGCATTGTGGCAGCCTGGTAGGACAGGAGTGCAAGGACACGAGTGTCAGACCACGCAGAACACAGTCTTATATATGAGTGTGCAAAGCAACACACCACACTCACTGGTGACAGCATGAAGTGAAGAGGAGGACGGCCTCAACAAGAATCTTCTGCCTTATTATAATCAAAGAGACAAATGTCAAAGGCACTATACAATAGAGAAATACACTGACAGATAAGGCACTGGGTAATGGAGAGGGGAAAGGAACTATATAACCAATAGTTAGTCAGATAAAACACTATATCATAAATATATTAAAAGGCACTGTACAATAAATAGGTAGATAAATAAGACATAGCGGGTTGGATAATGGATGGATGGATGGATAAATAAGGCACTGGATAAAACAGAGAGACATTAGGAGACATGCTGTATAACATACAGATATATATAGATACTGTATAATAATAGGCAGATGTGAAAGGAGATATACATACATGCATTGATGGGAAAGGAACTAGAAAACATATAAGAGAGTATAAATACACACACACACACACACACACAGATTATGAACACCACGGGTAGTGGTCACCCCGTTAAATCCAACAGGCAGATACGCAGACATAGGATAAACGCATGAAGAAGTTCTTTTTATTTTGTTTCGTTCTTCACAGTGCCTTTCAAGCACCTCAGCAACCATAAGCACAATAAACAAACACAAATCTCTCCTCCGCATCTCCCAGCAAGCTCCGTCTTTTACCTCCCAAACTCCAGCTCGCTTGCTGGGTCTTCAGTAGTCCTTTATATAGTCCTTGATCCAGAAGTGCTCCCGTTCTTCTGTCCCCGTGACTTGCCAGAACTTCCGGGTCAAATGGAGGACTTGAGGTATTCTTCAGCCTGGAAGAACTTTGGGGATTCCGACCCCATGACTTGGGAGTACTTCCAGGCTATATGGGGAAATACAAATCCCCAGATCTTCTGGCAGCATCTCCTGGCAGCACCCATGGTACCCAGCAGGGCTTTGATGCCTAACTACAAATTCCATGATGCCCTGCTTGAGTCCAGTGCACCTCTATGCTGCAGGGAACTCAGCATCTGGTGTCTTGGGGGAGACAGTGTCTCACAGTAGCTGCCTTCCTTCCCCCATCCTTCTTTCTGAGTTGTGTAGCTGGCCGGCCGCCACAACACACACACACACACACACACACATATATATATATATATATATATATATATATCCTTCTATATAAAAGCGGTCGGGATTGTCCTTCCGTCCCGTGAGTGCTACGCAGGCGCGGAGTTTCACACATGCCCCGTCCATTTTGCAATGCATGATGGGATTTGCAGTTTCATTTTTCCAGGTAAAAGATGATTTTCTACTCCAGACTGTGTGATATCTTCTTCTTCTTTCTTACTATATAAAAGCGGTCGGGATTGTCCTTCCGTCCCGTGAGTGGAAAGCGTAGCGGTATTCCACTTATCACAGACTTACTGCTTGCAGCTTGCGGTACGAAGCGACATGAGTTCTGGTGCTCCCATAGTTCCCTTGCTTTTGTACGCGATGCGCTGGAAAAATAGACAAAATTATGTCTCTGGAAATAATTAATGTTGATGGAGTACAAATGCCTCACCGCGTAGTAAATATCAGGGGGGTTCAAAAGGGCGGCCTCAATATAGAAAAAAAGTTTAAATTTCATTACAAAAATAACAGAAACTACGAGTATTAAAGTAATACCGCTCAAATGCAATATAACCAAATTAATGAGTTTGTATAAAATCTTAAAAGTTGGTCGCCTTAAAAGGCGGGTCAGCCTAGTGTATATATTTACACACACACACACACACACACACACATACACACATATTATATATACAGTATCTATATATATATATATATACTCAGCAATAAAAAGAAACGTCCCTTTTTCAGGACTGTGTATTTCAACAATAATGTTTTAAAAATCCAAATAACTTTACAGATCTTCATTGTAAATTGTTTAAACAATGTTTTCCATGCATGTTCAATTAACCATAATCAATTAATTAACATGCACCTGTGGAATGGTCGTTAAGACCTTAACAGCTTACAGAAAGTAGGCATTTAAGGTCACAGTTCTAAAAACGCAGGACACTAAAGAGACTTGTCTACCGACTGTGAAAAACACCCAAAGAAAGATGCCCAGGGTCCCTGCTCATCTGCGTGAACGTGCATTAGGCATGCTGCAGGGAGGCATGAGGACTGCTGATGTGGCTAGGGCAATAAATTGCCATGTCCACACTGTGAGACGCCTAAGACAGCGCTACAGGGAGACAGGAAGGACAGCTGATCATCCTCGCAGTGGAAGACCACGTGTAACAACACCTGCACAGGATCGGTACATCTGAATATCACACCTGCGTGACAGGTACAGGATGGCCACAACAACTGCCCGAGTCACACCAGGAACACACAATCCCTCCATCAGTGCTCAGACTGTCCGCAATAGGCTGAGAGAGGCTGGACTGAGGGCTTGCAGGCCTGTTGTAAGGCAGGTCCTTACCAGACATCACCAGCAACAACGCCACCTATGGGCACAAACCCACCTTCGCTGGACCAGACAGGAGTGGCAAAAAGTGCGTGAGTTTCTGCATGACAGCAATGTCAGTGTTCTGCCATGGCCAGCGAAGAGCCCAGATCTCAATCCCATTGAGCACGTCTGGGACCTGTTGGATCGCAGGGTGAGGGCTAGGGCCATTCCCCCCCAGAAATGTCCAGGAACTTGCAGGTGCCTTGGTGGAAGAGTGGGGTAACATCTCACAGCAAGAACTGACAAATCTGGTCCAGTCCATGAGGAGGAGATGCACTGCAGTACTTCAAGCAGCTGGTGGCCACACCAGATACTGACTGGTACTTTTGATTTTGAGCCTCCCTTCATTCAGGGACACATTGTGAAACATTTTTAGTTTATGTCTTATGGTGTTGACTCTTTTAGTGTTCATACAAATATTTACACATTAAGTCTACTGAAAGTAAAAACAGTTGAAAGTCAGGGGGCGTTTCTTTTTTTGCTGAGTATATATACATATATATACACACACATATTATCTATACTAACAAAAGGCAAAGCCCTCACTGACTCACTCACTGACTGACTGACTGACTCATCACTAATTCTCCAACTTCCCGTGTAGGTAGAAGGCTGAAATTTGGCAGGCTCATTCCTTACAGCTTACTTACAAAAGTTGGGCAGGTTTCATTTTGAAATTCTACGCATAATGGTCATAACTAGAAGCTATTTTTCTCCATTTACTGTAATGGAGTTCAGCTGGAGGGGCGGAGTTTCGTATGACATAATCACGCCTCTCACGTAATCACGCATTACGTAGAAAGCCAGGAAGAGCTACAAAACGTGCTTTAGAAAACATGCATTATATAATTAAGAAGGCAGCGAAACAATTAGAATCGAGCGACTGACATATAAAACCATATTCAGCGGCTCACGTGAACTGACGCAGTGCGCAGACAAAAAGTAACAGTTCCAAAGAGTGCTGAACAAAAACCGAATTACACTGCTACGCTTAAATAGATAAACCATTAGTAAAGCATTCGCCTGTAGCGCCCACGTCCGAGGTTCGATTCCCGAGAGGGGATTCACTAAGTATGTCTAGCTTATGACGCTGCAAGTTATTGCGAAGCTAGCCCACACGATGCCGAAGAGAAAAGTTGATTCTGAAAATAGAGCCTTTAAAAACCGATGGGAGGCTGAGTATATGTTTACTGACATTGCCGGTAAACCCGTGTGTCTCATTTGTGGAGCTAATGTGGCTGTAATTACAGAATTTAATCTTTACAACGACTAACAAACACAGAATGTAACTTGAACACAACACATCGTACAAATACAACCCTGATTGAAACAAATAATGATAATCGAATCCTTGATCACAGCAACACTCACAAAACAATTACTGTATATTGACAATCATGTTACGTTATTTTTAAAATGTTCCCTTTTCTTTTTCATAGCTTCTTTAACACACTACATCTCCGCTGCGAATATATATATATATACCCCGATCTACATACTCTCAAATAGATAAGCCACACACCGTGGCGTAATTGTAGAGGCTTCGCCTCTATCGCCTACATCCGAGGTTCGATTCCCGAGAGGGGATGTACTGAGTATGTACGCACGCTTCTCGGTTCATTTTAACCTCGCATTTCCTTGGTTTGAGACGTATGAAAAAATATGCGGTTAACGCAGAATCATGTTACGTTATTTTTAAAATCTTTCCTATTCTTAGCACAAGCACAGCTGAGAAGCTTCGATGCATGTACTCCATAACAAAAAATAACGCATTTAATCACATTTTCAATTCCAAGCAAAGGGGAACTTTTGTCAATGCATGATTTCCTGGTACATCGATTACACTGATGCACACATCACAGCTACAAAAATGTTACACTCGGAATGAAGCGCGTTCCTACGACTGATCGGAGGAAAATTTAATTTCAAAAAACTACCCGAGCGAAGCCTTGATAAAAGCATGGTTTTGTGCACAGTGAAAACCGAGCAAAATTAGATGCATTACAAAAAGCGGACTTTGTGGCTCTTACTGGGGATCATTGGACTTCCGTGACCGTTAGTAATTCTAATTACATCTAATTACAAAATGTTCAATGATCACACTGTTTTAGCCTAATGTACAAAATAATTTTGGCTAAGGTTACTCAGAGTTTAAAGATTAAGTTGGTCAAATTACCTTTTATGTTTCTGACTTATTTTTTTAAGAAGAAAAACTGCACTTT
>JANRMT010062841.1:3059853-3073932 GCA_026402145.1 Polypterus bichir lapradei | reverse complement strand
TACCACTAACCAATCTGGTTGGGATGCCCATCTGTTTACCACTAACCAACCCGGTCAGGATGCCCATCTGTCTACCACTAATCAACCCGATTGGGATGCCCATCTATCTATCACTAACCAAGCCAGTCGGGATGCCTGCCCATCCATATCATTCCATTATCACAGCTCTCTGGCCAGGGTGGATGGTTCCTTAAAAACATCAAAATGTGCATAAATTAAGAAAACACATGAAAAATAACAAACCAAGATCAAGAGAAACAACAATAAGAAGGAACAAAGCTGGGCCAAAACATAAAAGCTTCCTTCTAGTAATAAACATGTCATGCTGGGGCTATAAATAAGTAGGCAGGAGTCAAACAAAGTGTTGGGGAACCAGTAATCCACACACACTTATTGGCAGCAACTGGTAAATGGCAACATGTTGAAAATAAACAGCACTCGTGGGAGCTTTAAACACCAAAGAAAGTAAAACTCATACATAAAAACACCAACTCAGTCGCTGAGCAGTCCAAGACTGGCTGCCTCCTTCTGATGCCAGCTTAGTGGCTGGACGTGAGGTCATTTCACTTCCGGTCTCTGAACTGTGGAAATAAAATAATGTTGCATCGCAAAGAGCGCCCCCTCTGGCCCCAGCGGTGGTATTGCTTACCTCCTATTTGCCCATGCGTGACAAAAGCAATCAGCATAAGGTGACAATGAGCTGTCTTGTCAACTTCAGTCAATAGGACAATAGCAGTTACACAGTGTGTGCCCATTCATCACAGGGCACACTCCTGACCAGTATACATTCAGTATATATGAGGTGGCCTGGCATCATAAGCAAGGCTGCCCCAAAGTGACGCTTCACTTTTTTTATTCTGCAATATCTTTACTGTCCCTTCTTCTTGTCATTGTCACTTTTTCCCAGCATACCTCATGTTCGGTAGAATCCTTAAGTTGTTCTAAAGAGAGAGAGAGGGACAGTAAAGGGACATCTGAAAGGCGCTTTGATACACTGGTCTTGTGACACACTCCTCTATGAACCCCCGGGCAGTGTTTACTCCTTGTTTATGTCTACACGTCTAGACGAGATGTGTCTGGGTGACCAAGGCAGGCTCACTCTGACTCTGACACACTGTCTAGTTAAGGGTGTCAGGTGAAGGCCCCCAACTGGATGTCACTGCAGCACTGGTCACTTGCACTGTCCTCCATCAGGCTGTGTTCAGTAGTGTTGGCAGGCAATGGTGAGGAGACTGGGAGGAGTACAACATGGGAATGAGACCACCAGTGTCGAGAGCGCCCACCTGTAAAGAGTCTCCTGTGTGTCTTAATCAAAAAAAGGGAAAACACGGACATGTCTGAGTGTCACACACAAAGCACACACACTGTTCACTTCTAGTCCCGCCACGTCACGAGTGTCACCTCCCAGGCCTTGGCTGACAGCCATCTTGTCTTTGATCTCTGTGAAGTTTTTTTTTTTTTATCAGACTGCAGACTGTTTGGTTTTCTTCTTCCTCCACTTTATGTGTTCTCGTTACTCAATCCAAAAATATTTCCGAGACAGCAGAAAAAGATAAGCCTGCATTTCAAAAAGATTTAAAATAATGAAGGCAGGACACACCTCTGTAAGGGAAGGAGCCTGCATGGCGTAATACCTCCTCCGGGACAGCAGAGGGCAGTCCCCCTGGCTTGCTACAGTGCCACGGAGCAGGGAAGCTCAACCCTGCTGGGCCCGTAGCCACCACCAGGGGGCATGTGGAGAACGGCTGAGCTCTCCTGTGCATGGCTGCCTTCACACCCAGAACTGCAGCCGGAAGGTGATTGTGAACAGCTAGATCACTATAAGAGGGGACGGCTGCCATAACTCAGGAGCCAGAGTCGGGAGGAAGGAAGACTGAGCTTGCTGGGAGAGGAGAAACAAAGAAAGAAGGGGCTTAGTATCGTGTGCTGTGGGGAGTCGGGTGAAACGCTCCCCAATTGTAAGTAAAAAGGTGTGTTGTGTCTGCCGGTCTGTGTCGGGGTAGGGCGGCCGTACGCGCCCTAGGGGATTCACAGTTTATTTGTTCTTAGTGTTTTTGTTTCATTTCATATACCTTATAGTTATTTATTTCATCTGCTGTTACTTCGGGTCTCTGTGTGTGAGTGGTAAGAGTCGGGCCAAGGCTGGGTGCGTCCCTGGGATCCCCACCAAAAAAAAAAAAAAACAAATCCCCGTTCCTTTGACGGTGTGAATCTGAGTGGCACCGGACTGCTATACAGTAAACCTTATGTGAGGGAGTGAGCTGAGATACCGCGTTTGACTATGTATCAGGTTACCAGAACAAGGTAGGCTAAAACGTCAGCTGGAAAATTAAATAAAACAATCACACAAAATGAGAACATGTCGACAAGATGTTACACAGTGCAGCCACACGCCGATGGACTCGAGCGGAGGACTGGGTCTCGTAAGTGCTGATCGTTACACGCTAGTAATACCAGAACCAATCATGAGCTGGAACAAACTAGAAGATGAATCACACAACACAGGAAAGATGGTCTGCCACAAGACGAGGGTCTAAACCAGGAGGACAAAACGGTCATTCAAGACAAAAAAGTGTCAGGAGAAATGACCAAATGACTAAATCACAGTGTGTCATCATCATCATCTTTCTGCATGGGCTCCTTTTATAGCCAACTCCTCAGGATGGCTCCACCCCGTCTGACAGCATCTCTCCTTCAGGCTCCACCCCATATAACAGTGTGTCATTTTCCTAGATCCCACCCCTTCTGAGAGGTGTCTCTCTCTCTCTCTTTCCCAGACTCCACCCCTTTTGGACATTGCCTCTGTCTCTCATTCTATAGCTCTCTTTCCCTCTCTCTCTCTCTCTCTCTCTGTCTCTCCCAGGCTCCGCCCCTTCTGACAGTATCCCTAATTTCCCCCTTTTGTCAAGCTCCATCCCTTCTGTACATCATCTCTCTCTCTCTCTCTCTCTCTCTCTCTCTAACTCACACACATACACCCCACATGCCCCTCCTCCTGAGCTCCTTTTATGTCCACTTGCTCAGAATGGCTCCACCCCTTCTGAAAGCAACTCTTTCTTTCTCAGGCTCTGCCCCTTCTTACTGTGTCCCTCTCCCAGGCCCCACCCCTTTTGACAATGTTTGACTCTTTCCCTGACTCCACCCCTTTTGGACATTACCTCTATCTCTCATTCTATCTCTCTCTTTCCCCCCCTCTCTCTCTCTCTCTCCCTCTCTCTGTCTCTCCCAGGCCCCACCCCTTTTGACCCCTTGTTTGACTCTTGCCTAGACACCACCCCTTTTGAACATTGCCTCTTTCTCTCTCTCTCTCTCTCTCTCTTTCCCAGACTCCACCTCTTTTGGACATTGTTTCTGTCTCTGTCTCTCTCTCTCTCTTTCTAGCCCTGCCCCTTCTCTCTCTTCCTGGTCCAGGTGGCTCCACAAGAATTTTGATGCCAAACGTGCCACACTGGTTCTGCTTGTATGGCCAGCTGCACTTGTGATGCCCTCAGAAGACGCACACTACCCAGGCTAGTAAGTTTCCCGAAGGCGACTAGTTAGTTTCCAGACCTCGAGTCACTATATTCAGTAGCACAAGCCCAACCCCATGAGCCCTGCAAGCCCCCGCTGTCAAGCACCCTTTATCGATTACTCAGTGGGCCGCTTCAGTTTAGACCAGAGGCTTCATTAGCAGATGGCACGGTGGTTGTGGTGCTGCCTCACATGTCTGAGGATTTGGCTTCCACTCCTGGCCCGATCACTGGACTCAGCTCTCCCTGTGTGGGTTTTCTCCACCTTCCTCCCACTCTGGGGCTCAGTGACCCTCCACTAACGAAGTGTGAGTGAGTGGATCCCTTAACAGACTGGCATCCCATCCAGGGTTTAGTCTGATCTTGAGCCCAATGCTGAAAAGAGGGAGAGCTCTTGCACCCCAACCGATATGGGGTGAGCAGGTTAAAGACTTGCTCCATGGACTATCTAGAAGCTCATTCGTGAACTTTCATTGGCCTGGCTGGAGGTTCACACACGTGTCCCGCTTTAACAGCTGTGTGTTGTATCACGCTGGCACTTTGTCAGGATGGTTTCCTTTATGTCTGACAGCATAAGCTGTGGCGTCCTGTGGGAATAAACTGGGAAATGAGCTCCCGCTAAAGAGCTGCACAGGGGGGTCCTGCATCTGGACATGACTGTCTAACTCAAGCGTCCAGATGTAACACTACCTGCAAATCATCAGGGTGACAAAGGAAGGGAGAACACAGAGAGACGGGACACAGACTTTAATAATTCACCCTTCTGTCACACCTTTTCTTGCTCATTTAATCAGTTAAACAGAAAATCAAAATACTAAAAAATGAAATGCGATGTGGGCAAAAAGAATTAGAAGGCGGGCCCATAGAGCAAACCATCTGGTCACTGGGCAGGTTATGTCACATCTTTGGAACGAGAAGATCTTTTAATAACCTTAATATGTCTCATAACAACACTAAGCTGAAACTGCAATGGCCACCCTTTGAATGAGGTCTTCTGATGTTAAATATTGTGTAAGGCGCTATATAATGTATCATCTAACTGAACATGAATTGTCAGTATTTAGTGTGGAAACTGCCTTTTCAATGGATTTCTGTAAATGTCTGGCTAATGCAGTTTGATCAGCAGTTAGCAACACCTTTTGATCTCGGACAATTTGTAAGGCACTATATAACATAAACTATCCATCCATCCATTATCCAACCCGCTATATCCTAACTACAGGGTCGTGGGGTCTGCTGGAGCCAATCCCAGCCAAGACAGGGCGCAAGGCAGGAAACAAACCCCGGGCAGGGCACACACACACACCAAGGACACACTAGAGCCAATTTAAATTCGCCAATGTACTTACCTAACCTAAACTGTGGGAGGAAACCCACGCAGACACAGGGGGAACATGCAAACTCCACACAGGGAGGACCTGGGAAGCGAACCTGGGTCTCCTAACTGCGAGGCAGCAGCACTACCCACTGCGCCACCATGCCGCCCCAACGTAATATTATCTATTGTCACACACGTGTGCTTAGGGGACAATCAAAAGGCTCAATCACATATGAAAGATCGAAAGACAGGGGGATAAGATGAGGTACTAATGCTTTTCTTTTCTTAACTCCACAGAAAAAGACCATACTGTCCATACCGGTCATACCGGTCATCACGTCCCATTCCGATGAAAGACTCCTCAGCTGGCTCCGTGGGGTCGCCATGTTCCAGATGGCCCCAATATCTACAGTCCATCAACCTCACTCCTGAAGTCACTTCCAGCCACTTTGTTTGATGTCAGTGTCAGCCTTCCATGTGCCTCCTCCCCTTTAATTGCAGTTCCTTTGTTTTTTATATAAAAGAACCAGAGAGAGACCTTTGTTTTGTACTGGACGTTACACCCAGTATACGGGGAGGATCACCAACTCTTAACCTGAGTCTCTGTGTGTTTATTCTATCTATCTATCTATCTATCTATCTATCTATCTATCTATCTATCTATCTATCTATCTATCTATCATTTTATAGTGCCTTTCTTATCTATCTATCTATCTATCTATCTATCTATCTATCTATCTATCTATCTATCTATCTAGAAGCTGGGAGTTGAAGGGGTCAGGGGGCCTGTATGGAGGGAGCTCCACAAGCCGCCGAGCAACAAAAGAACTGCAGACTTGCAGTGGAGAATTGGGCTTGGGATCATTGCCACCAACTCCTTTTTAAAAATTATTAAAGAAGCAAAAGATGATTCTTGTTTTTTCTCTGGACAAAAAGAAAGGATTTTTCATTTGTTTTTGTATTGCAACAGACTGAGGATACTTTTCAGATTCTTTGAAGTTTTGTGCACAAATTTGATTAAAATTTTTAATGAACTCCTGTTTATTTTTGGAATAAAATATAATAAGAAAACAAGATGCAGGATGCAACTGTTCAACTTTCTAGTAGGTGAAGCAAAGCTGGCCATTTTAAAAAGTCGAAATAATAAGCAATGTGGATTAGAACCTACAGATGTTTGTTTGATTTTTAAGTTGAATGTTTATTCGAGAATAAGAATGGAATTTGCTTTTTATAAACAGATGAATAGAATGGGGGAGTTCAGAAATGTGTCAAAGGAGTGCTGTGCTCTGTTGATGAAAGGGAGCTGAAAATGAAATTCTGATTCACGGTGGTGGTCAAGAAAAAGAGAAAGCCTTGGCGGGTGTCCATAACATGAACTTATTAATGTAGGAGTAGGAGTAGGAGGAGTGTAATGGGGGGGTGTTGTGTAGTGCTGGATGTATCATCTACCTATTTTCTCTCTCTGTTTCTCATTCTCTCTCTCTCTCTCTTTCTTATGTAGTGTACATCTGTCAGTTATATAGCGCCTTTCCTATCAGTCTATCTTTTATACACTCAGTCACCCGGCTTTGCAGATCAAGTCCACAGTAAATCACCTCGGCATTGAGTTGAACTCAGACCTGACCTTCACATTGCTCCTTAGCCGTTGACCTCGTCTAGCTTGTAAAGAAGCTGACCAATCAGCTGACGCTCTTCTCTGTAGTCATCCAGATGACAACAGTGGACTCCAAACTGGACTGCCTAAGAAGGACATCAATCAGCTATCGTGAGTTTAGTTTGACACAGCAAAAGACAATGTGAACAGTTCCCACTGGTCTTGTTATTGTGATACTGGTTCCCAGTGCCCTTTAGAACTGATTTTAATACCCTCTTCATGGTGTGTAGTGCTCTTGATCTTCTCGCTCCTCCTGTCCCCTCTCATTCCCAGTTGTGACCTCAGCTCCTCACACTCTACAGTCCACTGATGAGCACAGGCTAGCTAGTACTTCACTGCAGACCAGTATGAAAGAGCTGGTTTTTGCAGCACAGCTTCACTGATCAGAGATGCATTGTGGGAAATAAAAGTAAAGATTTCAAGATGGAAACCAAGTAGCACTGCAGTCGAATTGTTGAGACCCTCTGTCTCAAACTAAAGACAGCAACTCTAGCTGGGCTTTGCTGAAGGGTGGAGGGGTGGGGCTTAAGGGAAGGTGGGGCATTTGGGTGTGGTCAGGTGACACTAGATAACCAATGAGACACTGAGTGCCCAGAGGGAGGGAGAGGAACAGCCAATGAAAGTCAAAGAGCCTGCAGACCCTGAGTGGTGCATCACAGTAGTCACTTAGGAAGAAAGAAGAGCTTGTGGGCGGAGGGGAGAGCAGTGAAGACCCTCATTTGTCACAAGTCACGTATCATCCCACTTTATGGTGGTTCTTCTTGCCTTTCTGTCTGCTTGGCTTTTTACGGCTTTGTCTGGAGATCATCAGCTGTGGCTTCTCTGTTCTCCCTAACTGCTTAAGAACAAAGCCGAGTGATGACTTTGAAAACTCCGACTTGTGTCCCAGTCTGCTTCTGTCTGTGTGACACATTGAGAGGAGAAAGTGGGAACAGCTGTGGCAGAAGGAGGGACACAGGCTGGGACAGTCACAAGTGGAGGGTGGGGTGGGCAACATGAGCGACATTATATAGCAAGAGATTTGGAAAACTGTGGATGATAACATTATGTACAATCATGTGAAAAAGTAAGTGCACCCCATAACAATTATTGACTTTTTTAACATATTTGATCAGGCAAACAACACCTTCAGATAAAGGTGAGACACTCAAACAAACGACACATCAAGTGTCACGGTGTACTCCTTCTCATCATCTAAGTCAGCGTTTCTCAACCTTTAAGTATTTGCGACCCGAGTTTTCATAACAGTTTTAATTGCGCCCCCCTAATGTTTTTTTGAAAGGAGCCCACTAATACCAATTTGTTCTTTTTTAATTAATGATATATCATAGATACATATTTTATTATGCCTACTTAACTTTTATCGACATTTATCTAACTCTGTATTTATTATTCTAGTATCAGAATGTAGTTTAAGTTAATTTGTTTTGGTTTCAATAGATGTATTTTTCATATTTTCAATTCTTGTTTTCCTTTTTTCACATCTTTGCGCCCCCCTTTTTGTTACTTTTCGCCCCACAGATTGAGAACCACTGGTCTAAGTGATCAAAACTACAGTCCAGCCATCCATTTATTGTTACTTCCCATCCATCAAGTTAGAATGAGGAGTCCCAGATGAGGTGCCAAGGATCTGGATCTCCTGAGGGATGGACCAGATGGGCCTGACTGTCTGATTTATCTAAGGTCTGGTGTTCTCTTTGCTATTGACGTGTCTGGGGCCATCATGCCAATATCAAAAGGGCTCTCTAAAGCCCTCAGGGAGAAGGATGTGGGTGCCTAGGAGTCTGGTGAGAGGTTTAAAAAGACCACCACATTGTCTGAAACCAATCATTCCATGTTAAGTGGTGTAGATTTCAAATGACTGCTAGTTTATACAAGACTGACCAGCCCAGCAAACTCAGCCCAAGAGCTCGTCCTACAAGAAGTCTCCAAAACTCCAAAATCTCACAGTGGGATCTTTAGGCAACTCTGGGGTCAAAGTGCAGGTATCTACAATCAGAACGAGGTGCACATGAGGGGTGTCAGGTAAAAAGTCTTTGCTGTCGGAGCAACAGACCAGCTTGCCATTAAACATCTAGACAAAGAGCAGTGTGCTCTGGGTGGGGGAATGAAACATTGAGTTGTTTGGCCAGAGTAAGAGTAGACATGTCTGGCGCAAACCAAAGACAACATTTCAGGAGAAGAACCCGTGAAACAAAGGGATGGAAAGGTTTTGGTTTGAGGTTGCATTGGGCAGCTTGCCATCATCTAATCAACGACAACATTTATTTCTATCGTATGTTTTCATACAAATGATGGATCTCAAAATGCTTTACAGGATGAAGAAAGAAAAAAGAAAAGAAAGAAAAAAAATAAATTAAAATAAAATTAGGCAACACTAATTAACAAAGAAAAAAGTGACGTCCGATGGCCAGGGAGAACAGAAAAAAAAAAAAAAAACTCTGGAGGGCTGGAGAAAAAAAAAAACAAAATCTGCAGGGGTTCCAAGGCCACAAGACCACCCAGCCCCCCTAACATTGATTTCAATCAGTCCTCAGGGTTATTAGGCTTCACATGGAAGAATTCGATGATGCTGGTCATGTGAATATCTGGCCTTCAATCCATCAATGTAAGGACTGCACGGTGCCCTGATCAGGTGATGGGGACGTAGATCAGCAACACAGAAAACCGGAGAAAGAACAGAAGAGAAAGTAGGGGTTAGTATGGAGTGTGGAGCCATGAAAGAAATGATAAATCAGTGCATATACAGAATATCAGGGTTACACTAAAATGAAGCTCTGAGAAAGCCATGTTACAATAATGAGTTTTTAGCAGTTTTTTAGGTGCTCCACAATATCAGCCTGGCAAATTTCTATCGGTAAACTCGTATTCCAGATTTGAGGTGCATAACAGCAGAAGGCCGCCCGCCTCACCACTTCTTTTAAGTTTATCTCTTGGAATTCTAAGCAGACCCTCATTTGAAGATCTAAGGTTACGATTTGGAGTGTAAGGTGACAGGCCTTCTGAGATATATGACGGAGCAGATGATTAAGGGCTTTGTAAACCATCAGCAGTATTTTAAAGTCAATTCTAAATGACACCGGTAACCAGTGTAGTGACGCTCAGACCGGTGTGATGTGCTCAGATTTTCTTTTCCTAAATAAGATTCTGGCAGCTCCATTGTGCACTCATTGTGATCGATTGATGTCTTTTTTTGGGTGGTCCTGAGAGGAGTGCGTCACACTAATCTAGTCGACTGAAAACAAAAGCGTGAACTCATTTTTTTCAGCATCTTGCAAGGTTATAAGAGGTCTAACTTTTGTTATATTTCTTAAGTAAAAAAATGCCATCCTGGTAATCTGATTAATATCTGATTTAAGATTTAGGTCCAAGTCAGTAATGACCCCTAAATTCTTTACCTCTGTCTTGACTTTTAAGCCTAATGGATCAAGTTTATTTCTAATATCCTCATTATATCCATTTTTGCCAATCACTAACATTTCTGTTTTCTCCTTATTTAGTTACAACTCATCCATTCAGAAACACAAGTAAGACATTGGGGGTCAGGGAGACAAGAGAGTCGGGGTCATCAGGCGCTATTGATAAATACAGTTGTGTCATCGGCAGAGCTGTGGTGGCTCACGTTATGCCTTAAGATAGTCGGACCCCATGGAAGCATGGAGATTGAAAAGAGCAGCGGACCCCGGATATTCCCTTGTGGACCAGCATATAAAATATCACGTGTCGTCGAGGTATACTTACCACAACTAACAAAGGAATTTCTACCTGTTACGTAAGACGCAAACCAATTTAAGACCCTGCCAGAGAGGCCCACCCACTGACTAAGGCAATTTCTAAGAATATTGTGATCAATGATATCAAACGCGGCACTCAGATCTAATTAGTTTTTAATTCTTCATCATATCAAAATGTGATTGGGGCGAATGTGAGGCCATCTGTCCAAAAGTTGAAGTTGAGCTGGAAATGGACTTTTTTTTAACACACTAATGATCCAAAGCACACCAGGAAATCCATCAAAGAATGGCTCAAAAAGTAGAAGTGGAGTGTTAAGGAATGGCCTAGTCAAAGACCTCAGCGCTGATTGGAATGACATGGAAATGATGAAACAGGCAGGACATTCACCCAACAAACATCATGTAGATGAAGGAATGATCTAAAATTTCACTGAGCTCATGTCAGGGACTGGGGGCAGTTATGCAAAATGCCAACAAGACATTTATGCGTTAACCATGATTTCTCTATCTTGATATATATATATATATATATATATATATATATATAATAAAATAATAATAAAATAATAATGCAAAGAGTATGCGACACGTGTTTCGCCCTAATTCTGGGCTCATCAGGCATACACACTCACTGCACCTCCTCTTGGGGATTGAACATCGGACGTCAACGATGAAGCCTCTTACATTGCGCCACGGCGTGTGGTTCATTTATTTCACAGCATGTAGATCGGGGTAATTACAGTACATTCATGGCATTCGTCGTGTACTCTTTGCATTATTTGGCAGTAAAACTATGCAACATGCGCTGCTTCTCGCAACTGAAGAGGGCACCGTGGCGGATGTTTGCCGATTTGCAGACCAACCACAAGCATTACCTGGTAGTTAACCACTCATACAATCAGATTATGATTCAAACTACGAATGCTATGAATGAATACAATATATATATATATATATATATATATATATATATATATATATATATATATATATATATATTGGACTATGGCCGGCAGCTTATCCCGGCCAAGACCCCCAAGCCGCCAGATGGAGCCCTCCCTGCAATGTGGAGATGCCCCGAATTCCAGCAGGGCATCATGGACTATGGAGTTGTAATACACAGCCCTGCTGGATAACGTCAGGGCCGCCAGGGGATGCTGCAGGGAGACACAGAGACATCTGGTTTTCCTGCAGCCCGGAAGTACTTGCAGGTCACGAGGACGGAAGAAATAAAGTGCTTCCGGGCTGATGAAGAAAAGAAGAGTTTTGATTTGACCCAGAAGTGCTAGGAAGTCACATGGACTGCAGGTTAAGGAGCACTTCCGGGTCACAAACTATAAAAGGACTGTGGGAGCTCTCAGACGGCGAGCTGAGCTGGGTGGTAGGAGGGCAACGCGTCTGGGAGTGGAGGATTGATTATTAGTGATTATTGTGATTGATTTGATGAGTATAGTGGAGAGGAGGGTGCTTTGTGCACGGTACTGTATGAATAAAGTCTACGTTTGGACTTTCATCTGGTGTCTGGCGTATTGGATAGGGGTCAAGAGGACCTCAATCTGTCACAATATATATATATTGTCAGTGCCACATGGGTTGGACAGGCATCCCAACCAGAAAAGGGAATGGTTCCGTACTAGGATGGGAGGCAGGCAGATGGGCAGCTCAACAAGGAGAGAGGAAGGAGCAGAAGAGATGCCCAGAAGGGATGGACGGACAGCCCATCAGTTGTAAAAGATGTTGCAGGGAATGCTGGGAGATGTAGTCCGGCGACACAGCCCTGCTGGGGACCATGAGTGCCACAAGGGGGCACTGTAGGGAGCTGTGCTCCCCAGTTTATGAGACTTCTGTATGACCCAAAAGTACTTCCATCGGGCACTGGCCCTGGCACTGGAAGTACTCCCGGGCCCTTAATAAAAGGAACTGCACTCCCTCATCCACACGATGCTGCTGACTTTAAACAAAACATTTTACATTGTTTTATTCTGAATTGTGTTGCAGATGTAGTGGATGTGGCACTAGTGATCGTGAGGCTCAGTGGTCGCGAGCAGCAGGGAGACCCGTAATAAAGCGCTTCTTACAACAATAGATCTGCGAAACAGCGCACTGTTCACGGGCCGCTTGTATTGGTGACTTCTCTGGGCATCTGCACCCCCTCTGCAATCGGAGTCTTCCCGGAGAACACGTCTCTCTCGTGTCCGGACCCAGGGGTGCTGTTTTAAAAAGAGCCTCATTCGTGCCCAAGTGCCACACTCCGCCAGTCCTTCCATTTTCACAAAGAAAGCCCACAGTTCAGTCTCATGTTTGTATGGCGTGTCTGTGAATGCAGTGTAAGAGGAGCTTCACCCTGCGCTGTGCTCGTCACTCATCCACAGTGTGCCATCTTGTGTGTTCAGTTTCCATACATCTAATTGACGCAGGCGGAGTGCGATCTGTTCACAAGGAAAGCCCGCTCTTCACTCTTCACCCTCTTTTTTTCCATATCCACAGTTGCACTGCTGTAATAATGAAATATGAAAAATTCTCCCAGCTGACAGATTTCCACCAGCGTCTGTTTTTATTGGTGGACCACCAAGTAGGGAGCGCCAGTGGGCAGAGCAAAAAAGTGACAGGCGCATACTGAGGACCGTGGCACCTGAGGATGGCCAACCTGTGACTTGGCAGTGTGGTGGCCTTCCTATTGACCTTCTCTTTATGTTTCACAGACGGTTTCCTTCAAGTGAACTCAGACGTTTCTCTACAAACGTTTAGGGCATTTAAGAACTGACGTAAGTCTTTTTTTATGGATTTGTTATGAAATAAAAAGATACAGCTGAATAAACAGAGCTTCACAAATAAGAACAAACGAGAGGGCAAAGGGAGAAATGAGGCAGCAAAGGAGAAAGTGAAAGATGGGAGGAGCAACGTGTCAGAAGAGAAAGAAAGAAAAGGAAAGAAAAGATGGCGAGGAGCTCAAACAAGAGGGGTGGGGGGGGGGGGGTGACGGCAGCTGGGGTATCAGTGATAGTGCCTGACATAAGACATTTGTCTGTCTGTCATAGAGTGACGTTTGTCTCCCCTTCTCTCTCTCTGTATATACAGTATATATAGTAGACCATCAGGCACATACTGCCACCCTAACCACGACATAGACAGGCAGGACTCAAATTGCCACACAGCGCACCTTTATTTATAGGCGGGGAAACACTTTCTTCACTTCACACAAGAGCACAATGTCCACAACACAAAAGCACAGTCCTTTTCCTTCTTTTCCTTCTTTCTTTCTTTCTTTCTTTCTTTCTTTCTTTTCTCCTGCCTCCACTCCTCTCTCGGCAAGCATCGTCCACTTCCTCCCATCTCCGGCTCGACAGATGGAGTAAAGTGGCTCTTTTTATTCAGCTCATGGGACTGCTCCAGGTGGCTTACCAGTATTACCTGGAATCTCTTACAGGTGTGGTGGAAGTCCAATACAGGGCTCTGCAGCTCCCCCTGGTGGCCCCAACAGGGCTGTATCAAACTCTAAGTCCCAGCATGCCCTGCGGGAAACCGTGGTGCCATAGCTGCCCAGGAGGGCTGCCCTCTCGTGTCTCAGGGGAGGTAGTGAGTCACAGATGCTCTCTCCCCTGGACCTTGAATTTAGATGGTGTTCTGGCCTGGTAATGGCCAAGGCTGCCCATCACACTATGTAAATATATATGTATCTATTCATTATATAGTGCCTTTCAAATCTATCTATCTATCTATCTATCTATCTATCTATCTATCTATCTATCTATCTATCTATCTATCTATCTATCCACTATATAGTGCCTTTCAAATTAATCTATCTATCTATCTATCTATCTATCTATCTATCTATCTATCTATCTATCTATCTATCTATCTATC
>JANRMT010062841.1:2997796-3040161 GCA_026402145.1 Polypterus bichir lapradei | reverse complement strand
CAGCTTTTGGTAATGGAAATTAATGAAATGGACCTTTCAGTGTTACCCAAATTTTATAGGGCTGCTTTATTGACCTGGCATCTTGTTTTTAAAAGATATTTCAGTACATCAGGGTGGTTGCACGATGAGCCTTTGATTTTTAATTCGCTGTTCTCGTGCTCTCAATTGAGGAGTAAAAGTTTTACTGATTTATTGATTAGAAATGGGATTTTAAAAATTGGCCACATATATGATAAGGAGCAACAGACATTTGTGGAGCCTTCAGTTTTGGCTGCAATTTTAGGTGTGAAGTCAGTGCGGATGATCGAATGCTTTCTGTCTTCTCTGGCCAAAGAACATCACAAACTTGAAGACTCTATCAGCACCACCAGCACAGATCTACAGGTCTGTCCTGCTGTTGATGTTAACTCCATCCCCACAAACTCGATTATCACATTTGACAAAGGAAATGTGGTGTCTTTTATGTGTTTATCCAAAAAAGAACTTTATCAGTATTCTATGAAAGTGATTCATTTTCTTTCCCTGAAGACAATTGTTGATTCACAATGGAGAGGACATTTAGGGGTAGTAGGTGGGAGGGTGCCGGCCTGGAGGGAGCTGTACAAGCCTCCCAGCAACAAAAGGACAGCCGACCTACAATGGAGGATTGGGCACGGCATCATAGCCACAAACTCCTTCTTAAAAAGAATCAGACTTAAAGAGGATGACAATTGTGATTTTTGTGGGCAAAGGGAAACTGTTTTTCATCTGTTTGCAACATGTGTAAGATTAAGAGTTTTTTTTAAGTTTCTAACTGATTTGTGTAAAAAGCTAAGATCAGATTTTAATATTGTGATGTTCATTTATGGGGCTGTGTATAATAAGAACAACAGGCACAGGACACAATTAATGAACTTTTTGCTGGGTGAAGCAAAACTAGCAATTTTAAAAAGTAGGAAAAATAAACAATGTGGGAAGGGAACTGTGGACATCCACTTACTGTTTAAGCTGAATATTCACTCGAGAATCAAACTGGAATTTACTTACTATAAACTGATGCACAAAATTCATATTTTTGAGACTGTGTGGTGTACGAAAGGAGTACTGTGTGCTGTTGAGGAGGGTGAACTAAAAATCAATTTATAACTCATTGGAAAATTGAAAAAATTGAAGTTATTTGTAGCAAGAGATACTTTGTGAACACCACTGGGAATTGGGGCTGACTGGGCCTTAGTTGTATTTACTATGAACATAAATGAGGAGGGAACTGGGGGGGGGTGAGAAAATCTAAAATATTTATATGATAACTGCGTGTGGGGTTACACGGGGTTAATAGGGTTTTTTACTTTTCATTTTTTTGTATTGGTTATTTATAATACGTTTTGTTGTATGTGTATTTTAATATATAGACATTTATTTTTTTTGGTTCAATAAAGTACTTTTAAAAATTAAAAAATTATCTATCTATCTATCTATCTATCTATCTATCTCTCTATCCACTATATAGTGCCTTTCAAATCTATCTATCTATCTATCTATCTATCTATCTATCTATCTATCTATCCACTATATAGTGCCTTTCAAATCTATCTATCTATCTATCTATTATATAGTGCCTTTCATATCTATCCATCTATCTATCCACTATATAGTGCCTTCCAAATCTATCTATCTATCTATTATATAGTGCCTTTCATATCTATCTATCTATCTATCTATCTATCTATCTATCTATCTATCTATTATATAGTGCCTTTCAAATCTATCTATCTATCTATCTATCTATCTATCTATCTATCTATCTATCTATCTATCCACTATATAGTGCCTTTCAAATCTATCTATCTATCTATCATCTATCTATTATATAGTGCCTTTCATATCTATCTATCTATCTATCTATCTATCATTATATAGTGCCTTTTACACCTTTCTGTTATATCAGATCTTTTATATCCATCTGTTCCCTTCTGTCCCTCTTCTTTAGGTTTATAGTGCCTGTCATTTTTGTCTTCCCTTCACTCCCTAACGTTTTCCTTCTTCTGGCCACTGCTGGCTCCATTCTGCCCGTTTTTTTGCAGGACTGGCCTGTCGTCTCTCAGCTGTCCACCATTTCTCTCCCTTTTCCTCCTGACTGTCCACACAGCAAGTGCTTCAGCAGGACGGGCGTTCAGAGGTGTGCAGCAGCCATGCAGTCCAGGCAGAGCGGTCAGCTCATTATTGTCCAGCTCAGACTTTCTTTCTTTCTTTCTGAACACTCAGACTCGCACTAAGGGAGCATTAGAGGGGACTCAACCAGCTGGGCTGAACCACAGAATGGAGTCAACAGGGGGGCACTGAGAGTACCCCCTGGGCGCCAACATTGTGTCCAGTTAAGGAATGGGTAGATACGAATGTCACTGCAGCTTAATGGCTGGACCATCTCACCTTGGACTTACAGCCATGTGATATTTAAAAGTGGATGGATGGATGGCTAATATTTCAGAAGTTAGGATTATCTGGGTGTATGTTGCCCAGTCTGATCGGGGGCTTTCCAGACCTTTCCAGAGCCCACTGGCCAAGGTGCCCCGGGGTTCACCTTTAGGTGTTTCTTTTGATTTTGTTTTTTCTCAAATCTCTACGTCTGTCACACTCTTCCCGTTAACTTTCAAAAGCTGCCTCTACTTTAGGCTCACTGCATGGCTCACTGGTCGCAATGTTGGACTAGGAGTCACAGAGAGATGCCACTTCAACATGAACTCCAACTGTGACCCCCTGAGCAGGTCACTTCACCCACCTGGACAACTGTAAAGCACCTTGTTCGTGGTGGCAAGGCGCTATATGAAGCAGACCTGAGAGTGTCTGTATTATCGAGGCCCTCTCCGGCCCAGACGGCTCTCAGCTGTCTGCTAGGACTTCGTAATCACAGCTGCGCCTGTGTAAACACACTTCGGGATGGAGGACATCCATCATGTCGAGACTCGGCCTCGGCTTTAACTCTGGCGAAGGAGAAAAATGAGAGACTAAGCAATTCCAAGGGGCAAAACATTTGTCTGAATCATCCAGTAGTTCAACAAACGTTGCCTTTAATGGGATAAGTTCGGAAAAAAGAAGTAAACCAGAAATTTGGTGTGCGACCCAAAAGGTCAAAAAGACATTGAATTCAGTGCAGCGTCTGATCTTGTTTTGCTCAGCGGGTTCTTCACTTTCTGAATGCTTGGGCGGCATTAGGGCTCATTTAAATGCACATTTCACTCACGACACCCAGTTAAAGGGTGCAGGGGCACTGTGGGGTGACGGGGCAAATAGTTTATATGGGGTTGTGCGGGCTGTTAGAGAGGGTTGAGGTGGGGCTCAGTGCTGCAGTAGCACCTCTGCTCACTAGGGGGTGCTCTAGGTGGGCAACTGCAGTGATTTGTGACCACAGAGGTGATCTGGATGGAGGAGGATATTGTGTTGCCTCCGCCAGAAGTAGACCCGGGCTGGAAAGTTCATTTAAAACGTCTTTGTCTTTAAAAATGGAGCCAGGAGATGAGTTAGCCGAGGGTTCAACTAGCAGGAAGTTAAGAGATTTGAGAGCGAGGTGCATGAAGTAACATGGAAACAACAGTCGTAGTCATAGGATTTGTACTAATATTGTTCTGTCGACACAATGAAATTTATATCTGCATGTCTGACCACCATGCGGCTCATCACCAGCACTATGAACACCAAGAATGGTTTAAAATTAAATAATAAATTAAAAGACAAAACTTCATTTTAATGAATAGGAAACAAAAATCAACACACGTGATTCTGTGCCTCCCCCAGAGTGTGACAGCCCTTCTCATAACCAGTGAAGACAAATCTGCTCTTACGATAAAGACATTGAAGTTCTAATGAGCGTCTGGATATTGTATAGCATTTATTATGACGGCCAATAGGAAGTTGAGGTATATTTCAATTACAATTACAATTAAAAACTGCAGGTGATGCTTGTGATTGTCGGCCTCTCAGGACTCACTGCTGCCACCTACAGGGGCACGTTGAACTGACACAAAGATGGTCAAAAGGAAACTGAATTCAGTCCCATATCAGATCTTGATCTCTTCAGTGTGTTCTTTAGATTCTAAATAAATGAGCAGCATTAGAGCTTCACATCACCCATTTAAAGGGGGGACCAATCGGGACAGGCATTGCATGCTGAATGGGGTGCCTCAGGATAAGTGACAGAACTGGGGGCATCCAGGCTCTTTTAGGGCAGTAAGTAGAACCCCTGCAGTAAACTGGAGAAGACAGTTGTGTGCTGCAGCGCCACCTCTGGACGGCCACAGTGATTTACGACCCACTGTAGTCATTGGTGGGTGGGAGGTCAACGACAGAAGAAATCCCAGGGTGGTGAGTTAAAGCTCATTAGGCTTTAAAAATGGAGTTGGGAGATGAGTTGGGCGAGGGTAAAAAAGATGAAAGATTTTGAGCACAAATTTCAGGAAATGATGTGGAAGCAGCAGCAGCAGTCATGTTCTCAGCAGACTTCTTAATATTGTTCTCTCTCCGGGGTACCTGCTCGTCTGACCAACACACACCTCATCGCCAGCACTATGAAACCAAGAACGGATTACAAGACAAAACTTACTTTTAATGAATAGGAAACAAAAATTCTGCACTTCATTGTTTTCCCATAGTATGCCAGTCCTTCAATTAACCGGTCAGGGACATGTTGAGAAGCTCTTGGAGTTACATGTTTTGTATGAACATCTGCTGTGGAAAGAAATGTTGCTGTGCTTGTTGTCAGACATGAATCTGCTCTTATAAGAAAGGCATGAGAGTTCTGGTGCACGTCTGCATGGCGTGCTGTGTAGATAGATAGATAGATAGATAGATGAAAGGCACTATATGATAGATAGATAGATAGATAGATAGATGAAAGGCACTATATGATAGATGAAAGGCACTATATGATTGATAGATAGATAGATAGATGAAAGGCACTATATGATAGATAGATAGATGAAAGGCACTATATGATAGATAGATAGATATGAAAGGCACTATATGATTGATAGATAGATAGATAGATGAAAGGCACTATATGATAGATAGATAGCTATGAAAGGCACTATATGATAGATAGATAGATAGATGAGAGGCACTATATGATAGATAGATAGATACTTTATTAATCCCAAGGGGAAATTCACATAATCCAGCAGCAGCATATTGATAAAAAAAATATTAAATTAAAGAGTAATAAAAACGCAGGTAAAAACAGACAATAACTTTGAATAATGTTAGCGTTTACCCCACCGGGTGGAATTAAAGAGACACATAGTGTGGGGTCTCCTCAGTCTGTTGGTGCAGCAGGACGGTGACAGCAGTCTGTCGCTGAAGCTGCTCCTCTGTCTGGAGATGATCCTGTTCAGTGGATGCAGTGGATTCTCCATGACTGACAGGAGTCTGCTCAGCGCCCGTCGCTTTGCCACGGATGTCAAACTGTCCAGCTCCGTGCCTACAAAAGAGCCTGCCTTCCTCACCAGTTTGTCCAGGCGTGAGGCGTCCCTCTTCTTTATGCTGCCTCCCCAGCACACCACCGCGTAGAAGAGGGCGCTCGCCACAACCGTCTGGTAGAACATCTGCAGCATCTTATTGCAGATGTTGAAGGACGCCAGTCTTCTAAGGAAGTATAGTCGGCTCTGTCCTTCTTGCACAGATCATCAGTATTGGCAGTCCAGTCCAATTTATCATCCAGCTGCACTCCCAGGTATTTATAGGTCTGCACCCTCTGCACAGTCACCTCTGATGATCATGGGGTCCATGAGGGGCCAGGATTAAGGCGGCCAATAGCAGGCAATAGCAATATAGCGCCCACACAGCTGAGCACAAGCCATCCGAAGTGACATTAAATCTCGAGGGGACCCTTGTGATTGTCAGCCTCTTACCTGTGGACTCACTGCTGCCATCTACAGGAACCTGAGAGAGGTGGCTGCTGTCCAGCAAGCATGGCTCCTAACTTTAAGGTGCAAACAATGGCAGCCCAGGCCTAAAGGGCCTAAAGAGCCTGCCCAGTTTAAGGGGTTAAAGCTCTTTAGACCTGAGCAGAGAAGGCTGAAAGGTTGGTGCAGGGTGGGGTGTGGTATCTATCTGACGTCTTCAAAATGTCAGTCACCCACCCCCCCAATTCTGGCAGTAGCTGCCTAAGGTCGTAGGAAGGCCCAGAGACACTTGAGCATTACTGAGTTCTGTTTATTGCTGTAGTTCATTTTTGCTAATCCTGACCGTCTGTTTTTTTTTATCATCAAAATAATAAAAGCATAAACAAGCAATCTGTGCACTTTGGCATTCAAAAGTCATTCTGGATTCAAAGAGAGGTTGAGAGCGCCCCCTAGCTCCCAGAGCATGTAACAAAGCCACAAATAAACGATTATTTGTTCTATTGGAAGATTTTCTTGGGGTGGAACAATCCTGAACTCCTTGTTAAAGTTTTTATTTTGAAATGACTGCCTTGCATGATATGAAGACAGGAAGGACTTTTCTTGTGAAGCAAACATGGATACTATCTTGTGGATGGTGAAAAAACAACACAAAACAAAGAAGCCACTGGGGAGAAGAAGGTAGACCCTCCATCTTTGTAGGCAAGCCTGGAATGCACTCCATTCAAGAATTCCTGGGAATGTAAACCTTTGTAGACGGACAGTGAGGATCATAACGTGCTTATGTGTTTTAATTGGGATGCAGAAGCTCCAGGATGATTCATCTAATGCTGCGATTTTCAACCAACGCACTGTGGCACACCAGTCTACAGGTGGGCCAAAAGATTTTTTAAAACAACTTATTTAAAGACTTCTTTGAAGACATACAATGCAAATTTTATACCATTTTATATAATTTATATATCACTTTAATAATATACTGTACTGTCAAAGATGAGACAAGAGTCATAAAAAGATATGGGTAAGCCATCTATATAATTATTCCTGGCTGCAAATGGAAGAAGTTTTAGTACAGATGTGAGTCCAAAACCAAACTAATGGGTGAGGTTGAGATGGTGGTGGATTTTTAAAGTGCAGCAGAGGAAGTGAGCTGATTATGACCTGAACCGGAAGTGACGTCATCGGGCTCGTGACCGGAAGGGGCGTCTTCTGGGCCAGAAGTGACGTCATGGAGGTCCGGTGGGTCTGCAGTAGAAAAAGAGAAAGGATCAGTGCACCTGGTCTGGTGTGGAAAAACCTTCCCATAAGCCCTTTAGCTGCCTCCCATGCGCAGGTGTGGGACAAAATCTTAGAACATTAGAACAATCTGGATGAGAATAGGCCATTCAGCCAGGAAAGCTTGTCAGTCCTCTCCACTTATTACTTCTACAAAAAACATCAAGTTGAGTTCTGAAGGTCCATAAAATCCTCCTGTCCACCGCAATACTTGGTCACTTATCCAAAGTGTCTGTGGTTCTCTGTGTGAAGGAAAACTTCCTCAGGTTTGTGTGAAATTCACCCTTCGAAAGTTTCCAACTGTGTCCTGATGTTCTTGATGAACTCAATTTAAACTCACCATCTCGATCCACTGGACTAATTCACTTCATAATTTTGAACACTTCAGTCAGGTCTCCTCTTCATCTCCTGTAAAGACTCAGCTCTTTTAATCTTTCCTCATAACTCATCCCCTGTAGACCTGATTCAGCTGAGTTACTCTTCTCTGGACCTTTTCTTGTGCTGCTATGTCTTTTTTGTAGCCTGGAGACCCAAACTGCACCCAGGACTCCAGATGAGGCCTCACCAGTGTGTTATAAAGCTGAGCAGAACCTCCTGTGACTTGTACTCCACATGTCAAGGCGCTATATAACCTGACTTTCTGTTAGCCTTCTTAATGGCTTCTGAACACTGGTCGGGAAGTCAATAGTTTAGAGTCCACTACGACTCCTAAATTCTTCTCATAAGGTGGACTTTCGATTTTCAGACCTCCAATTGTGAATTAAAACCTAACAAGGCCTAAACCTGATGCAAGCATTAGGCTGAGCTCTTTGAATCTTTCCTCATCACTCATCCCCTGCAGCCCTGAATCAGCCCAGTTGCTCTTCTCTGGACTTTCTGTAGTGCTGTTATGTCTGGTGGGCCCAAAACTGCACCCAGGAGTCCAGATGAGGCCTCACCAGTGTGTTATAAAGCTTCAGCAGAACCTCCTGTGACTTGTACTCCACACATCAAGGCGCTATATAACCTGACATTCTGTTAGCCTCCTTAATGGTTTCTCAACACTGTCTGCCAGTTGACAGTGATGAGTCCACTATGACACCTAATCCTTCTCATAAGATGGACTCTCGATTTTCAGACCCCCACTGTATATTCAAACCTCAAATTTTTACTTCCTATGTGTAATTCTTTACATTTACTGACATTAAATTTCATCTGCTACAAATCTGCCCAAGCCTGTCTGCTGCCCAAGTCCTTCTGTGATGATATAACAGATTCCAAATTATCTGCTAATCCACCTATCTTGGTATCATCTGCAAACTTAACCAGCTTATTAGTTATAATCCTATTCAAATCATTTAAATATATTAAAAACAGCAGCGGCCCCAGCACTGCCCTCTGGTGGTCACCACTCTTAACATCGGCCCATTCTGATGAGGTTCCTCGCACCATCACCCTCTGCTTCATGTGTCTGAACCAACTGTGCACCCATCTAAAAACATCACCCTGAACTCCCACTTCTTTTAGTTTGATTCCCAACCTCTCCTGTGCACTTAAGTACGGGACCACCCGCGTCACACACAGGAGCCACTCTTGCCATGCTATCATACCCCTGCCCCCCCGTCCTTAAAATTGCGAGTGTGGTGATTACTTTTTTAACATGGCAATCAGCCATGGACCTCACTTTATCACACCAGGGCACTTGGGGGCAGCCCCTCTGCTTTGCTGTAAAACCATAGATTCCCACAGGGCATGCTGGGAGTTGGAGTTTTGTGCAGCCCTGTTGGGATCCGTGGGTGCCGCCAGGGGGTGCTGCAGAAACCACAGAGCCCTTTGTGGCAGCGTTTCCGCCAGACCCCGAAGAAGGTCAGTAAACACCTAGAGCAGTGGTTCTCAACCTGTGGGGCGGGCCCCCCTAGGGGGGCGCAAAGTAACAAAAAGGGGGACACAAAGATGTGAAAAAAAGAAAACAAGAATCAAAAATATGAAAAAAACATCTGTTGAAACCAAAGCAAGTTAACTTAAACTGCATTCTGATACTAGAAAAATAAATATAGAGTTAGATAAATGTCGATAAAAGTTAAGTAGGTATAATAAAATCCGCATCCACATTTCAAAAAAATGTTGGGGGGGGCGCAATTAAAACTGTTATGGAAACTTAGGTCGTAAATACTTAAAGGATGAGAAACGCTGACCTAGAGCTCTTCCAGGTGCGCTATGAAAGAGGCCAGAGCCAGAGCCAAGATGTGCCCGAGTCGGGAGGAGGTGGACAAAGCTTGCCAGGAGGAGTGGAGACGGGAAAAAGAGAAAGAGAGAGAAGAGAAGGCTGGTGTTGAATTGTGCTTGGTGCTTTGTACTGTGCTGCTGTGGGGGCCGCTTCCCCACTGAAATAAACGTATGTGAAGTGATGGACATCAGCTCTGTGTCTGTTGTGTCTGAGGTTTGGGGGGTTGTACGCCCCTTGGTGGTCCACACTAGCCAGGGTTTTTTAATGCTGCTTCCCCCTCTAGAGTGCATTTTTTGATCTGTTCAGGACTTACATGCAGGGCAAAATGGGAATTGGTGAGAGAGATGACCAAGGAGGTCCCTCTGGCTGAGCTCTAAAGTGCCACTTCAGAGATGGGAGAAACTTCCAGGAAGACAAACATGACTGCAACGCTCCACTGATCTGGGCTTTATGGCAGAGTGGCCAAACGACACATTTGGAGTTTGCAGGAAGGCACGTAAAACACTTTCAGACTGTGAGGAACAAGATTCTGCGTTCTGATGGAACCGAGATTGAACGGTGTGTCCTCAATTCTTAGCGTCACGTCTCCAGGAAACAAATCACCAGTCATCACCTGCGCAACTCCTTTCCCACGGTTAAGGAAGGAGATGGCAGCATCAGGGAGACTAGAGAGCATTGAAGGAAAACTGAACAGAGCAAAGAGCAGAGATATCCGAAATGTAAATCTGCTTCAGAGCACTCCGGACCCCTGACTGGGCTGAAGGTTCAATTTCTAGCAAGACAAAACAAAAACCCCACAGAAGTGGCATGGGACAACTGTGATTATTCTTGAGTTGCCCAGCCAGAACACTGTAATGGACGGCACGCATGCACTGGCCTCCCAATCAGGATGAGCTCCAGTCCCTTATCTGTCCGGAAGGCCATGTCAGTGATGGGGCACAAGGAAGGGCAAGATGTTCCCTGCCCATCCCAGAAGACTGATAAAGAAGGCCAAAATACAGATGGGCACATTGGCTTCTCGGCAGGTATGAACCGAAGACCCTTACCCGGTCTGGAGTCCATTGTGATGCATGGACAGGGGGAGATAGCCTGTCAGGACTACATTCTCCCCCAGTAAGCTAATTGGCATCATCCCTGGGCAACACTACCTGTACGGATACCCACAAGGCATGCTGGAAGCTGTAGTCCCATAGGGCAGCCTTGTCGGGTTCTGTGGGTGCTGCAAGGATCCATAAACCCTATTTTGTGGGACTTCCAACCAACTATGCCCTTTTATCCCGGGTCCAGAATAAAAGAAGCTCCTCAAATCCATCCAGGCGAGTGGAAGTCGGGTGTGAGATGGACTGAGCTCAGCTGGAGGAGTGGAAGGAGAAGAAAGAAAAAGAGAGAAAGCGAGAGAAAAAGAATTGTGTTGTGACGCTGTTTGTAGTTTATATGATAAAACGTGGATTTGCACCTGGGACTTGTGTCTGAGAGGTTGTGTCTGGGGTTTTAAGGAGCTGCAGTGCCCCCTGGTCTTCCACAACATCTTTGGAGAGCCCTGAAAATAGATGTCCACCGGTGGTCCCCGCCCAACCTCACAGACTTTGAGAGGACTTTGACCGAAAATCCACTAAATCCAAATGTGTGAAGCTTGTGGCATCAAACCCGAGGAGACTCCCGGCAGCAGTGGCTGCCTAAAGGGGCTTCAACTTAATAACGAGATTCTGGTGTCAATAGGATATGTCAGTTTTTTTATAATTAACTAGGGGGCTTCACTTCGCTTGCCAGCCTCCAGGCAGGCACTACACACTAGCCACTTCGAGGCTCTGCCGCTCACATATGCAGAAGTGGACGTACAATTTAAACAGATTGTTATTTTCATGGGAATTGTTACATGTCAGTCAGTCATTAGCCAACCGCAGATAATATCGTAACACAGGGTCACGGGGGTCTGCTGGAGCTGGAACAAACCCCGGGTAGGGTGCCAGCCCACCGCAGGGCACACACACACACACACACACCCACACCCACACACCAATCACACACTAGGGACATTTTAGGATCGCCAGTGCACCTAACCTGCATGTCTTTGGACTGTAGGAAGAAACGCACGCAGACACGGTGAGAACATGCAAACTCCACATAGGGAGGGCCCGGGAAGCGAACCCAGGTATCCTTACTGCGAGGTAGCAGCGCTAACCACGGCGCCACCGTGCCACCCGTTGTTATATATGCATAATAGAACTAACTATTTTACATTACAGTGTGTGACGGATTGCAGGTGCCCATGCCTGGACGGGGCGCCCCTTCACCACATCTGCCAGGGGGACAAGGGTGGGGAAGACCAGTATCTCCCCCTGGATGCTAGATGGCAGCTTCCCTAGGTTGCAGCTGTGCCTCGGACTCCCCCAGGGCTTCATGGGGGGATGGAGTTCTGTGCAGCTCTGTGGGGTTCTGCAGGCGCCACCAGGGGGTGCTGCAGCGGGCGCTGCTGGCCCCTTTTGGGCACTGGTTTCACCTTACCCGGAAGTGCAGCCGGATGTCGCCAATCAAGCACCTGGAGCACTTCTGGGTACCCAATAAAAGGGAGCGAGCGACCACCACTCGGCGGCCAGAATCGAGAGGAAGAGGACCAGGGATGAGTGGTGGAGGACGAGAAAGTGCTTGGTGTTATTGTGGTACTGTGAATGGGACTGTGTTGTGGCTGGAGGGATTACAGGGAAGACGTGCCCTCCAGCTGAAGAATAATAAACAGTTTATTTATTTTACCTGTGCCTCCCGTGTGAATCTGTGTCAGGACGGGCGCTATATAGCGCATTTTCTTACAAGTGATTAATTAACCATAGTAAAAAATAGTAAAACGTAATAATTAAGTACTAGGGGGCTTTGCCCCCTGCTCGCTTTGCTCACCTACAGCCCCCCCACCCCGCCAGCACTACGTGCCGTTTTGAAGAGGGCGGCTGAATGCACCCCAAGGAGACCCTCTTAAACGGTGATACAATGGGAAACAAATATCACTTGTTTTTTTACCTCCTCTTTGCTCGATCAGTTGCTGGCTTGCTGCTGCCATGTCACGTGATCTGCATCTCGTCTCTCTTCTCCCCCAGACATCCTCAAACACCATTCGATCTCTTTTCGCTGTTCCGTTATTTCACCGAGTAATATTTTCCGTTTGCGTTAATGCGATCTTTACTCTCATTTTTGTGAGACTTTTGAATTTTCCCACTTCCATCATCTCTAACCTGCTCTGCATGTGAATCACGGGACTTGCTTCCAAAGGTTGTAAGTATGACGTGATGTGACCGTCTCGCGGGACCTGAAAGTGTCTCTCTGTCTCTCTTCAAAATATCACATCTCGTAATAGAGAGAAATTATGTTTCATGTTGTGTTCGAGTTTTTCATTGCGTAATACGATTTTGTTCTGTTTGGCTTTGAAACGAACACGCAAATACTTTTTAAACTTACACTTTTATTGTAAAACTTCATTAAAAACAATTTTTTTAATTACATTTTCATGAATATCGCATTGAATTTTGATTCCGTGTTTGGACTTTCATTGTGACAACACAACGTACTGTATAACTGCCCGTGATTGAATTTCGTTTCTTTGTTAAATAAAACGACTTTTCAAATGTTTGGCTCTGTGATTTGTTAATTGTCTTTGCAAAAGCTTTTCTAACGGGAAACTGTAAACGTTTTAATACGAATAGCATATCAAGATCTCCTGTGGTGTGTAATGTTATCCCCTGAAGACGTATTACATTACCTTTCGTGGATACGTCCTTCTTTCAACAGTAATTTGGCCGGTGGAAGACTAAATGGTGTTAACAGTTGTAGATATTCTTCTTGATATTGTAAGTCCTGCGGTTCTCAAACTGTGGGGCGCGGCCCCTAACAAAAAAGAGGGCACAAATGTTGCCATATGTGGCATAATTTCGTTATTCGTAGGGAAATTTTAAACTTATAGCGGTGTATCGGCAGCAAAAAATATAGGAATAAATTTTATTAGGGTTTCAAAAAAACATTAGGGGGGCGCGATTAAAACTGTTATGAAAACTTGGGTCGCAAATACTTAAAGGTTGAGAAACGCTGTTGTAAGTCGATGTTTTCATCTTCCACACCATCACCACCAACTGTTTCAGTCTATTGATACGCACTTAACTAATTTGCCGTGTTACAGATCGACATTTTTGACGTTAATTCGTTTGACTTCATCGTTTCTCAGTGCTAGGATTGCCCGCGTACTCATTTCTTCTGTTGATAACCCTTCAGGATGAAATTCTTCAACAAGATTTGGACATAATACGTCTTCTTTAATTGGGAACTTAAAGTGAGGAAAACATTAAAATGTGTAAGAGCTGAGAGCGCAGGAAGTGTGTCTGACAAAAGCATTCACACCAATGAGAGGCGAGAGGACCGCGAGAGGGCGTGGCTGAATATGGTTGAGAGGGGGGGTGGGACTTGAAAAAATCTTCCAAAGAGTCTCGTCTCATCGCAGTATTTTTTTTTTATATAATAGAGAGATTAAGCTTTTACAAATTTCTAAGCTCCTGTTTTCACTTTTTCATTCTGGGGGCAGCGAGTGTTGCTTGACGAGAAAAAACTGAAGTGAAGGGACTTTAGCACACAACTTCAACACAACGAAATGTGAAAAAAGAGACCGGGGGTCCGAACACATTCTGAAGGCGCTGTATCTAAGAAAATAAAAAGGTTTACCATGCCCTACAAAACACTTAGTAGCACCTCACCCTCCACGTCTCCAATGTTTGTGAAGGAAACGCGGTCCTCCCTGATCCCACCCTCAGCCGTGAATCAAAAGATACTTTAACAGCCATCCATCTGAAACGTTCAGTGTAGAAACTGAGAAAGCTCACGGAGCGTAGGCAGCATTCCTGTTCAAGGGAAGGACTGGCCCTCGAGGTGGGCTGCGGGTCCTTCTACCGGCAGCGGCTTGTCAAATTCCAGCTGGCAGCTTTGGCATTCGGCCCTGTCACTCAAACCTCTGCAGGGTCGCCACTCCTCTGTTGGTCTGCGCCTGCAGTGATGCTGCTGATCCTGGGATTTGAGGTATTTATTTCCAAGTCAATTGCTTACATAAGGAAACATTTGTGGGGCTGAGGAGGTCCCTGCGTTTACAGGAAAAGTCTCTCCGATCAGCCAGGCAGCCAGCCAGCCATCAATTCATTAGCCAGGGAGCCCTGGGCACTTGTGTAGGTAACAGCCAGCTGTTGTTTAAAAAAAAAAACAAAGTCGGTAAGATCTGAAAAGACACAGAAGAGCAGCTCAGCAGGGCTGGGAACATCTGTACTGAAGAAAAATGGAAGGTACTGGCAACAGAATTAGAATTGGAAAATGCATCATGTAGTGGACATTTGACAAACGAGAGGAGACCATTCAGTCTGTCAAGCTTGTTAGTTTAGCAAACTGCTAAGCTGATCTCGTACGTCAGATCCTCCTCCAAGGTTGTTGAGCTTTCTGCTTCAACTCCATGTCTTGGTAGTTTGTTTCAGGCTCCCACAATTCTTTACATAAAGAACTGCGACATGGCTTCAGTCCTAAATGAACTTCCACAAATGTCCTCGAGTATGTGTTCCTTTGTTAAGCTGAAAGAATTCTGCTGGATCAGCTATCAATAGATAGACAGAATTAAGAATAGTTGGCAGTATTACATAGACAGATACCCTCCATCAGATACAGCGTATTTGGTATAGTCGGCGGAATCACAACTATAGATAGATAGAATGAAAGAGCACTATAAAATATATAGATACATATAATTAAAGGCACTATATATTAGATAGATAGATAGATATGAAAGGCACTATATGATAGATAGATAGATAGATAGAGAGATAGAATTTGGAATAGTCATCAGGATTACATAGACAGATACTCTACATCAGATACACAGTATTTGGTATAGTCGGCAGAATGACATAGATAAACAGATAGTGTCACACAAGTGCGAGTAGGAGTCAACTAAAGGGCCTGAATAATGCCAATTCCATGTCTGACCAGGGGGCAGCGGGGTGCGCTAACTGTCTTTCTCATACCTTTGCAGACCATTCTCGGGAAACCACGCAGGGTTCCGGCACCTGTGATGACATCACTTCCGGGGCATTTGATGATGTCTCTTCCAGTCCCGCCTCTGAGGACGTCACTTCTGGCCCCTCCCCTAATGATGTCACTCCCGGCCCCGCCTCTGAGGATGTCAAGTGAATGGGACTGTGTTGTGGCTGGAGGGATTACAGGGAAGACGTGCCCTCCAGCTGAAGAATAATAAACAGTTTATTTATTTTACCCGTGCCTCCCGTGTGAATCTGTGTCGGGTCGGGCGCTATATAGCGCATTTTCTTACAAGTGATTAATTAACCATAGTAAAAAATAGTAAAACGGAATAATTAAGTACATGATGCCAATTCCTACACTGGCCTTTAAAGTGACCATCTTGTCTCTGTAACTGGCAGTTCAGTTGTGGACCCTGATCTGGAAAGATCTGTATATCGATTCTTAAATCCATTTTGCTGCCAGGACATATTATACGGGTGGCTGCCCCAAACCTTCTTAATGTCTCATCGTGGTTTTTGTAGGTAGGAAGATAGATAGACAGATAGATAGATAGATAGATAGATAGATAGTGTGGGATACAGTATGGCCGGCCTTTCATCCCGGCCAATACCCCCAGGCCACCGGGTGGAGCCCTGCATGCAACATAGAGGTGCCCCCAAGTTCCAGCAGGGCATCATGGACAGTGGAGCTTTTCATCACAGCCCTGCTGGATACCATGGAGACCTCCAGGGGAGGTTGCAGGAAGACACAAAGACTGTGGATTCACCTATAACCCGGAAGTACGTCTTAGTCAAGGCGACAGAGGGAATGACGTACTTCTGGAATGAAGAAGAGGACTTTTTATCTGATCTTTATGTGATAGGAAGTCACATGGACTGAAGGATGGGAAACACTTCCGGGTCAGGGAATATAAAGGATTTTGGGAAATTCCCAGACGGCGAGCTGAGCTGGGTGGAAGGGTGGCAGCGCGTCTGGGAGTGGTGGAGTGTTTAATTATTGTTTATTTTGTATTGGTTAATGAGTATTGTGGAGAGGAGGGTGCTTTCTGCACTTATTTGTCCGAATAAAAATAATTATTGGACTTTTACCTGGTGTCTGGTGTATAGTCTGAGGGTTCAAGAGGACAATAGCGCCCTCTATCTGTCACAATAGATAGATAGATAGAACATTAGAACATCTTTAGAACATTCTAGACGAGAACAGGCCATTCAGCCCATCAAAGCTCACCAGTCCTATCCACTTATTTCTTACAAATAAACATCAAGTCAAGCTTTGAAAGTTCCTGAAGTCTTACTGTCTACCACGCTACAGATTGTGTTCCTGAAGAAGTCTGCTGACTGCTGACAGGGATAAGCAGAGGAGCTGCCAGGTAAAGAGAATGGAAAAAGGACTCTTCCTGCCAGTATTTTAACTTCGCTTTTAATGGAATCATTTTGTGGGTTTTTAACCTCCACGTTCACCCGTTTGAATGGATTATTTGACAGTTGAAGCATTGCACTTTCTTTTGATCACTTTTGAATTATTTTAATAAAAGCACTTGGACACTTTGCCTGGAGTGTTTTGTCCCCACCTGCCAGCTCATTCGGTTACGTTATCGATGGTCACAGGTTCCCAAAACCGGAAGAGGGAGCATGGAGCAGAACCCGCACCGTCACACCCAGGGAAGATAATGCCCCAAATGTGCTCTCTCCCTCGGTCCTTCCCTCCAGCTGGCACCCTGTCCGGGTAATGGCCCTGGCCATCCATCACATTAGTAACACAGAAGGTGACCACATAGAATCTTTGTAAATTTTAAAAAAAATGTATTAATATAAAAATTCTCTCTAACAAAAGAAAGCTCCGGAGAGCACAAAAGGCAGAAGGAGTCACTTGCAACAAAGGCAATCCAATCACGATTTGGTAGGATTTTGGGTCCTCAAAGGCCACCAGTGTTTATTTGCATCGTTAGGTCCACTTCCACCATTGTTAGGGGTGTGGCCTCTGAGGTCGTGACCCCAGGTGTAATCAAAGTAATGGAATAAAAGGACCGCTATGAGTTCACATCTTCATCCAATCTGCATTGGAGGATCTCATTGCAGGCTCAGGACGAGAGGGGTCACTGCCACAAATAATGTTGTCCCCCTCCTTTCCCCACAATGCCGTGAATCCACAAGAGGAAGACACTTAGCCCCACGGCTTATGGTTCAGCCACCATAAAACCTCAGGGATCCCGGAAGGAGGCGTCCTTTACCGACCAGAGCGGCCCACCCAACGGTGCTCCGCTAGCAGCCTAGTGCACTGCTCTGACGATCCCACTGAAGGGACAAATACTTATAAGTGTCTTTTCTGTTTTCTTTCATTTACATTTCTGTCTCCGGACAATAAACGGGACAACCCGGTTGGCGCCCTGAAATGTCCTCGCTGTTTCTGACGTTGTCATTTCCACCCCACGGCCACACATTGTTTTTGCTGAAACTCTAAGGAGCTGTAAGTTTATCACTGTGCTCTTTTCTCGCGTGTACCTTTGGTTTTGACCCTCGTGTTCTCTTGACCACAATTATGGTCTCTCGTATTGGGCTTCACTTTCGATTCGCTTTATATCATTTTCTTTTTTTTTTGCTATTTTGTTTTGTTTTTTAATCGCATCTCCCGATTTTCACTCAAAAGTTTACCTGCCAATTTGCCGACAGAACACAAAGTCCCAATCCAATGACAAAGGAACGACAAACAGAACAAAAGATGAAAAATGACGATAAGCACAAGATAAAAAAACACAACAAACACTCAGCTACTCCACTTGAGTCTCTCAAATGAGCCCCCAGGAAATGTGAGAGACCCCCTTTTATAGGGACGAGGAGGTCCTTGGCAGTGATGGGCTCCTACAAAACACAAGGCACATCACAAAGGCTGAGAGACCAAATGAAAAACAAAAAGGTAATGCAGCAAATGAACAAAAGTAACATTCATAGACTTGTAGTGAGGAGAGCGTGCCGGGTCCTCGCTGCGTGGAGTTCTCGTGTTCTCCCCGTGGGTTTCCTCCCACCGTCCAAAGACATGCAGGTTCAGTGAATTGGTGACATTAAATGGGCCATAGTGTGTGTGTGTGTGTGTGTGTGGTGTGTGTGGTCATCCTGTGATGGACTGGCGTCCTCTCCAAGGTTTGTTCCTGCCTTGTGTCCTCTTCTAGCTGGGATAGGCTCCAGCACCCCCTATGACCCCTGGTCTAGTTAGAAAATTACATTAATAGAAGTCAATTCATCAAAAATGGACAAAACAGACATGCAGTTGAAGTCAGACGTTTCCATACACTTTGTGTGAATTCTTTCTTTATAAGCCTGTCACAGATTTTATACTAACAGACTATACATTTGGCAGATCGTTTAAGACGTCGGCTTTGTGCAGATCAGAAGTCATTTTTTCCACCAATGTTCACAGACCCTCTGAGTATTTCACTTTTTATTGACCATATCACAGTTCCAGGGGGTGTCAAGTTTACAGACACTTTTGTTAACTGAGCCTTTCAACAGCTTGGAAAACTCCAGAAAATGACGTCAAGCCTTCGGGCAATTCGACAATGAGGTTCTGATGGGCTTCATTGGAGTCAACATGTGGATGGATGTTAAGGCCGACCATTAAACTCAAGGCCTCTTTGCTTGACATGATGGGAAAAATCAAAAGAAATCAGCCTGAAGCTGATCTGTGGACTCCCACAAATCTGTTCATCCTTGTTAACAATTTCCAAAGGCCTCAAGGTTCCACGTTCATCTGTCCAAACAATTATACTCAAGTATAAACACCACGGGACCACCCACCAAAGTCAACAGACTTTGACATGAAAAGTGCAAATCAGTCCCAGAACAACAGCAAAGGACCTTGGGAAGATGGTGGAGGACACCGGTGGTCAAGTCTCAATATCCACAGTGAAACGAGTCCGACGTCTACATCACCTGAAAGGCTCTGCAGCAACCACTACAAAGCCACCATCAAAAAGCCAGACAGCAGTTTACAATGGCAAGGGGACAAAGAAATGTCCTCTGGCCTGATGAATCCAAGATCCAATTGTTTGGCCATAATGACCATCGTTACATTTGCAGGAAAAAGGGTGATGCCTGCAAGCCAACCATCAAGCATAGGGGTGGGAGCGTCACATTGTGGGGGGGCTGGCAGGCTTCACAAAACAGATGGCATTAGGAGGAAGGACAATGATGGAGAGACACTGCAGCAACATCTCAAGAGCAAGGTCACAAATGGGTCTTCCAAATGGACAAGGACCCCCAGCAGAACGCCAACACTGGGGCAAAATGGCTTAAGGACAACAAGGTCAAGGCATTGGATTGGCCATCACAAAGCGTTGACCTCAATTTGATTTAACTGACACAGCATGTGTGAGCAGAGGAGGCCTACTGACCTATCCCAGTTACAACCAGTCCTGTCTGGAGGAGTGGGACAAAAAAATCAGAAACATGTGCAAGAAGCTTGTGGTGGACGACCAAAATGTTTGGCTCAAGTTAAACAATTTAATGGCAATGCAACCGAATATTAACAAAGCGGATGGAAACTTGTGACCCACCGGAACTGTGATATGGTTGTTCTTTATGCAGCCTCCAGTTAATCCAAAATGCTGCTGCAAGAATTATTACAAGAACAAGAAAATACGAACACATAACTCCAGTTCTTAAATCCTTACACTGGCTACAGGTTAAGTTTAGAGCAAATTTCAAAATCCTCCTTTTAACATATAAAGCATTAAATGGCCGAGGTCCGGCTTACTTGTCTGAACTTATCATGACTTACAAACCTGAGCGCACATTAAGATCTCAAGATGCCGGTCTGCTTAGGATTCCAAGGATTAATAAAATAACAGTGGGAGGTCGAGCTTTTAGTGACAGGACCCCTAAACTGTGGACTGGTCTGCCTGCTACTATAAGAGATGCCCCTTCGATCTCAGCTTTCAAATCCTCACAACTTCAGTTTAGCACACCCTGACTAGAGCTGCTGATTAACTGTGCAGACTGCATCTCTATTGTTAGTCATTAGCACTAAAACATAAGTCACATGATAGTTAGAATTTGTTACTCACCCTCACCTATTCTGTTTCTCTTCTCGGTACTCAAATGTGGCACTTGGTGCCCACTGCTCACTTGACAAGTTGTTTTGCCTGCCTAAGATAAAGTCACCCCTGATGGAGGATCGCAGGAATCATCAGATAAAGGGGTCCTTTCATCAGATTGGCTGGCCCAACGCTGACTCAGCTGTGGGATGGCCAATAGGGGGAGGTAGCTTGATGGATGAGGTCTCCAGGACTCTAAACAAATCCAAATCGTATTATGGGATATCATCTACTGTTAAATTCTGCTCTGTACTTGTAAAATTTTTATTTTTATACTGTATTGAGGATTTGTTCTGTTCTGTGTATTGTATTGTATTGTATTGACCCCCTTCTTTTTGACTCCCACTGAATGCCCACCCTACCTGAAAAGGGGTCTCTCTGTGAATTGCCTTTCCTGAGGTTTCTTCCATTTTTCCCTACAAGGTTTTTTTGGGAGTTTTTCCCTGTCTTCTTAGAGAGTCAAGGCTGGGGGGCTGTCAAGAGGCAGGGTCTGTTAAAGCCCATTGCGGCACTTCTTTTGTGATTTTGGGCTACAGTATATAGAAATAAATTGTATTGTATTGTATTGTATATGGTCAAGAAAATGTGAAATACTCTGAGGTCTGTGAACAATGGTGGAAACATAAAGACTTTTGACCCGCACACAGTAGATGTCTTACACGATGTTTCAAGTTTATAGCGTGTTTGTATAAAATCTGTGCAGAGGTTAGAATGTGAGTTTGAAAGAATTCACCATAAGTGGATGGAAATGCCTGAAACGTCTAAACTGTACAATCTGACCTCCAACCTTGGGGTCCCAGCTGTAACATAAGACCCCAATTGCCAGTTGACCAGCTCCAGAAAGACTACTGGTTGTTGCAAGCGTCTTCCATTACAGAATGATGGAGGCCACTCAGGGCCGTCTTAACGCATGGGCAGGCTGGGCAGTTGCCCAGGGGTCCCACGAGCATAGGGGCCCCATGCTAATGTCTGCAAGTTGTGACTTGCTGAGTGGCCGTGTAGGTAGGGGTCCCAGTGCACTGCTCTGCCCGGGGGTCTATAATGCTGTTAAGACAGCCCTGAAGCCACTTTACACTTTGGAACCTTCAACACTGCTGCCTTCGCCAGATCTGAGCCTCGACGCAATCCCCTCCTCTCTAAGCTCTGCAGGCCATTCCCTTGAACCTCAAGGCTTGGGCATTGTCACCTGTCGCCTTGAACCTCAAGGCCTGGGCATTGTCACCTGTGGCCCTTCCATAGACAGGTGTGTGTGCCTTTACTAGTTGTGTCCAAACGGCTGAATTGACCACAGGTGGACCCCAAGTGCTGTCTGTCCTTGACCATCCACAGAACGGGATGGGCCGCCCCGAGCCACATTTCAAGTGTCACAGCAAAGGCCCAGAGTGCTCACGTCAAGGAGACATTTCGGCTTTTAAAGTCCTGTTTTTGCTTTGTCATTCTGGGTTATTGAGTGTTGCTTGATGTTGGGGAACAAAATGAGTTGAAATGATTTTGGCACAAGGCTGCAACACAACAAAATGTGAAGGCGCTATATGTGTGTTTCAGTGTTTACAGTAGTTATGGGCATTTAGTTGAACTTTCTGGTCAGAAGTCCTCAGCCCAATGACATTCTACTTGCATGAATGCCTTCAGAGCAGTGACAATATGACAGAAGCAGCACAGACGCACTCATCTGTTTATGTATGCATGTACGTATGTAGCGACATGATAGGCTCCTTGATGGAGTAGGCCATTAGCCTTCGTGAGCAGGTGTCCCTAATAAAGTGGGCTCTCTGAGTATATATGGAGGTCTCCACCTTCTCCCCCTATGAGTAGCCCTGTCGATGGACTGTCCCGGCTGTTATCTTGTTATTCTCAGTGACTCAGGCTTTTTTTGAGATGGCAGGGCAGGAGGCCTGGTGGCTTTCTATTTGCAGCTTAACATAAAATTTAACATCATAAGAGCGCAAGGTATGGGAGACATCGGCCTTCAGAACTGGAACTTGGCTCTTTATTTACGAAGGGCATTTTTCTCTTCACTTTGTCTCTAAGCTTTTTGAATATCGCCGAAGATTGAAAACAAACTGACTTGGACTGGAATTCTGGGGTTATTTTTTGGAGCTCATTACCACACTTGATACTCTTAACTGCTAAACATCTTGACATTTGGAGAATAAATGGAGGAAACCCGACTACACTTTGGTCGGTGAACTCCCTGCTCACAACACAAAGAAAGCAAACGATCCTCTCCAGAAGGAGAAAAGAAGAAAGGACAGAAAGACTGAAGCGCTCCGTGCTGATAAGGTACAGTGCCATGTATGCCTGCCTGCTTGCTTTAGCTTCCTGTATGTAGATGAGTCGAACCGAGTCAAACTTAGGAGAGCATAGGAATTAATGTGATGATGCGACAGGCTTACGTCCAAAAATTTAAGAAGTTTAGCTTTTCTTCTACTACTACTTCTTCTTCTACCTCTTCTTCTTCTTATATATGGGGTTGATGGCCCTGATTGACCATCTCCATACAGCTCAGTCCTTCACCTCCTCGCCAGTCAAGCCAAATCCTCTTCTACCTCATCCATCCACCTTCACTTTGGCCTTACTCGCTTTCTCTTCCCCTGCACTTCCATTCCCACCACTTTTTTGCCCACATCTTCATTGATTCCTTGTCTCTTCTCATCACATGTCCATACCATTTCACCCTACGTTCCTGGACTTTCTTAGATTTCTCTCCCACTTCTGTTGTCCCACCGATTGTCTCATTTCTTATTTTACCCTTTTTTGTGACTCCACACATCCATCTCCTGCTGTGCCCCCTTTACTACCCATGGCTCGGCTCCATCCATCATGGCTGCTCTGTCTTACCTTTAATCTTGGCCTTAATTGTTTGATCACATGACACTTCTGATACCTTCTTTCGATTGTTATATCCCCACTCTACTCTGCATCTAATTCTCCATCTTGGGCTACCACTGATCCATCCATCCAGTATCCAACCCGTTATTACCTAACTACAGGGTCACGGGGTCTGCCGGAGCCAATCCCAGCCAACACAGGGTGCAAGGCAGGAAACAAACCCTGGGCAGGGCACCAGCTCATCGCAGGGCGCACACACACACACCAAGCACACACTAGGGACAATTTAGGATCACCAATGCACCTCACCTGCATGTCTTTGGACTGTGGGAGGAAACCCACGCAGACACAGGGAGAACATGCAAACTCCACACAGGGAGGACCCGGGAAGCAAACCTAGGTCTCCTGCGAGGCAGCAGTGCTACCCACTGCGGCACCGTGCCACAGCTACCACTGATCCTCGATATCTAAAGTTCTCTCTTTTCAATGGCTCCCCCTGCAGCCTAACATCAGAATCCCAATCACCATTAAACCTCAGATATTCCTCCTCCTCCCCCTTCTTCTTCTTCTCCTTCTTCTTCTTCTTCATCTTTCTCCACTTCTATGTGGGGTTGATATGCTTGATCAGCCTTCTCCATACAGCTTGGTCTTGAACCTCCTCACCAGTCAAGTCCTTTTCCTTCAGGTCTTCTTCAATTTTATCCATCCACCTTCACTTTGGCCTTCCTCGCTTTCTCTCTTCCAGCACTTTCATTTCCACCTCTTTTTTGCCCACATCTTCATTGACTCCTTGTTTCTCCTCATCACATGTCCATACCACCTCACCCTACGTTCCTGGACTTTCTGTGACGTCTCCCCCACTTATGTTGGCCCTCCAATTGTCTTATTTCTTGTTCTGTCCTTCTTTGTGACTCCATACATCTATCTCCGACCTTCTCATTTCTGTCACATCCACCTTCTTCTCCTGCTGTGCCCCCTTTACTGCCCGTGGCTCAGCTCCATCCATCATGGCTGCTCAGTCTTACCTTTAATCTTGGCCTTAATTCTTTGATTACATGACATTCCTGATGCCTTCTTCCAATTGTTCCATCCCCACTCCACTCTGCATTCAATTCTCCATCTTGGGCCACCACTGATCCTCAATATTTAATGCTCTCTCTTTTCAGTGGCACTCCCTACATCTAAATCCCAATCACCATTAAACCTCAGATATTCTGTCGTCTTCTTTTTCTTCTTCTTCCTATTTATCATCAGTCCTCTACTTTCCTCTCCATTCTTCCAACTTCCTCTCCACTTCCTCCTTTCTCATGTCATCAGCACAAATCCTGAATCAGGGAGATTGGACTTTTATTCCAACACACAACACATCCATAAGCAGATCAAAGAGGTATGGACTTCAAGAAGACCCCTGGTGCAGACCTCCTCTAACTGGGGTCTTGTCTGTGTCAATGAACGGACACTTGAGGGCGCTGTTGCCCCGTGAAACTCAACAGACAGATGCAGACACTGGTTCAAAAGCACCCAGAAGTATTTTAATTTTCTTCCTTAAAGTGCCCAAAGCACCCCTACCCCCATAAACACAGGTGGCGCAGTGGTAGTGCTGCTGCTTTGCAGTAAGGAGAGTGTGGAAGATTGTGGGTTCGCGTACCAGTTTCTCCCTAGTGCCATCGTAGTGCCCCTCAACTTGGGAATTCCCCTCCCTCTCATATCTGTCTACTTGGCTGAATGACAGAGTTTAAAACTGCCCTCAAAATGCATCTCTTCAGACTGGCGTACCAATTATGAGTTTACCACTGTTACTGCCCGTTATTTGATGTTTGCTATCACCTCTGTACCCTTACTGCTATTTGAGTTTATCGTCCTCTTTGTTTTATATTTTACTAGTTGTCCCCTGCTGCAACTACAGGGGGATAACACAGCTCTCGGTGCCAGGTAAGGTCCTTGCTAGGGTCGTCCTCAATAGGATCCATGATCACCTGCTCACCTACCAACAACTGAAACAGGCTGGTTTTACGCCTAAGAAGTCGACCATCGCCTGCATCCTGGCACTGAGGGTTCTCATAGAGCGCATACGCGAATATCGGCAGAGTTTCTTTGCAGCCTTTGTTGATTTTTGCAAAGCGTTCGACTCAGTTGATCGAGCTGCCCTGTGGGACATCCTGAGGGTTCGCGGGATCCCCTCGAGGTTGCTGGATATCATGGCCGGCCTGTACAGCACTGGGGTTCGTCAGCGGTCTGTTCTGCTCTTACTCTGTGCAATGCTTGTATGGACTGAGAGGTGGGCAGGGTCATGGGGTCCAGCGGGTGTGGGGCATCTGTTGGTGAAGAGAAATTCACAGATCTTGACTTTGATGATGATGCTGTGATCTTCATAGAGTCCATGGAGGCTCTGATTGGGGTGTCCTGATAAACGCCAAGAGGCAGGCCTTTAATGACCTCCTGGGCACGGCCGTCAGCAGTGTGTCTGTCTGCGGAGGGAGTGTGGACCTCATCATTGAGAGATTTACTTACCTCGGCAGCAACATTCACGTCTCTGGTGACTCTTCCTGTGAAGTCAGTAGATGGATTGGGGGTCATGAGGTCACTGGGAAGGGGTGTGTGGCGCTCCCGATGTCAACAAAAGGAGGAAGGTCCAAGTCTTTAGAGTCCTGGTGCTTCCTGTCTTGCTCTATGGTTGTGAGACATGGATGTTATCTAGTGACCTGAGACGAAGACTGGACTCCTTCATGTGTGTCTCTCTGGAAAATCCTTGTTTTTGTGTTGCTCATGGAGTTCTGAATGAGGCACATGACCTGCATTGTGAGGGAGCGTCAGTTTCGGTACTACGGCCATGTGGCGCGTTTCCCCGAGGGCGATCCGGCTCATAAGATCCTCATTGATGGGGACCCGAATGGCTGGACCAGGCCAAGGGGTCGCCCACGTAACACCTGGCTGCGGCAGATGGAGGGTCATTTACGGAGGGTAGGACTGGACCGCGTGTCTGCCTGGGGGGTTGCCAACCGGGATCCCAAGTTGTTTCGCCATGTAGTGGGTGCGGAAACGCGCTGTATCAGTGCAGGCTCCACAACTTGACTTCACTTGACTTGTCCCCTGTGGCTATGCCCACGTAGTAGCGAAACAGGACAAACTTTAGAAATCAATCTCTCTATTAAAATAAAAAAATCCTAGGAAGAGAGACATGACGTGATTTTCTCAGAAAGACCATTTTAATGTCCTGCGAGACGAGACGTTGTGCCAAGAGATTTAACCAATAAAAGACAAAGAGTAGATGACAAAGTAGAACGTCCTAAAGAATTCAAAAACATTGGCGCGATTCACATGCAGAGCAGGTTAGAGATAATGGAAGTAGGAAAATGTGAAAGGCTCAAAAAAATGATAGTAAAGATCGCATTAGCGCAAACAAATGGAAATTGTTACTCGGTGAAATAACGGAACAGCGAAAAGAGATCAAATATATTGTTTGGATTTAAACTTTAAGTCGGAGACTTGTAGACGCCTAATTCGTGTTGCAATCAGGGAAAAGTAGTGTTGCCTCCCAATGAAGAGGCGTATCTGCGAGAATTAATACATTTGTTGTTTGGTGAAATTAAAATCCACATATACGAGTGGCAGAGACGCAAATTGGCTGGTGCTTAGCACATGCCGGTGGGGGGCTGGATTGGCGAGGGAATTGAGTAGGTAAAAAAAAGCAGAAAGTATGTGCGCTCCAACGTCACTGTATCTGATTACGTTCAGCTCTTGATGGGAGAGCACGTGGCCATGATATCTCTGGCAATGAGCAGGTACCCTCTAAAACATATGTAGCTGTGATCTCTCTCTCTCTCTCTCTCAAAAACGTCAAACGTTACTCCTTAACAATCTGTAGATAATAACATCTGCTGAACAAATGGGTATCGCTAGCTAAGCGGAGGCCAAGAGCACTCCAACACGTGGCGAGAGGTAGGGCGACTTGAATGGAGGCTGGCGCGTGAGTGAGGAAGACCCCACACAGCTCCCTACTCCTGAGGTCCCGCCTCCCCCTCCCCTCAGCCTCTCTCTTGGATTCGCACGAATAAATCTCCTTACCTTCAATGTGACCACTTGGATGGAAATTGACTCCAGAGGGAATTTCAAAACAATGGAAGAAAATAATAATAACGACTCACAGAACCAAACATGTATTTATAATTGGGACACTGGACAGAATTCTGGCGTAATGCCAATGTGGCACGTCCATTACAGGTTGGAAGAGCAGGTTTGCAGGATCTGCTGAATTGCCCTCTCCTGTATTGCTGGTCTGTGCAGCTCCTTATCAACTGCCATCTCAAAGGGCAATGCCTGTGCTGTGCTGCATGGTACCTGCTTCTACAGAATCGGCCAACAAGTAGCATTTAGAGTGGGTTAACAGTTACAACATTTTTACCAATTTACATTAACTAAGGTTAATGCTTCAATACTTTGTGACCACCAGGAGGGTTGTAGCACCCCAAACCCACGGTACAACTTCACAGACACAAGTTCTGGCAAAATACAGCACACAAAGGCTTTAAACAAGGCATCAACTAGCCACACCACAGCTCTTTTCTCTTCTTTCTCTCCTCCACACCTCATCCCTCCGAGCTTTGTCCTCCTTCCTCCAGATTCCCAACTCCCCCTTTGATGTGAGACCCGGGAGTACTTCCACTGCAAGGGTGCAGCCTGATGGAAGCATTTCCAGGATAGTCGCAATAAGTAGGGATTGAGAATCCCTTCATCTTCCCTGGTGGCCCCAATGGAACCCAACAGGGCTCATGGGACTACAACTCCCAGCATGCTCTGTGTGCGTCTGTGTGGGGATCCTAAGCTAGGTAGTCTGCCACCTAGTGTATTGTGGGAGACAATATTTATCAGTGCTTATCCCGCCCCCACCCCGCCAATCCTTCTATCATACTGGCCTCCTGGCTGAGTAAGGATCCTTGTTCAATCCCAGTTGGGATGCCAGTCCATTACAGTTTTAGTTCTGCTGTAAAACCATAAGAGGTCATTATATAAAGTGTGGTTTTCTTATGAATGTAAATGTTTCTAAATTTTTAATGTGACCTATAGGGGGCACCAATGAGCTCCCAAATTATATATATATATATATTTTTTCATTTTTATTACTATTTAATTTAATATTGTTTCTTTGTATCAGTATACTGCTGCTGGATTATGTGAATTTCCCCTTGGGATTAATAAAGTATCTATCTATATATCTATCTATCTATCTATCTATCTATCTATCTATCTATCAACAACAACAACATTTATTTCTATAGCACATTTTCATACAAACAACGGAACTCAAAGTACTTTACATAGTGAAGAAAGAGAAAAAAGACAAAATATATAAGAATTGCAATTAGGGAGCACTAATTAACATAGAATAAAAGTAAGGTCCGATGGCCAGGGAGGACAGAAAAAACAAAACAAAACTCCAGACGGCTGGAGAAAAAAATAAAATCTGCAGGGGGCCACGAGACCACGAGACCACCTGACCAGCCCCCTGTAGGCATTCTACCTCACATAAATGACCTCAATCAGTTCTCATGGTATTCAGGGTTCTCATGGAAGAACTTGATGATGACGGTCATGTGGACTTCTGGCCTTTAATCCATTAATGGAGGGACATCACGGTGCTTTGATTGGGTGGTGGAGGTGCAGATCGTCACTTCAGAAAACCGGAAAAAGAAACAGAACAGAGAGTACGGGTCAGTAAGGATTGTGAAGCCACCATGAATAGTAATGATAATTAATTGAATATACAGAGCATCAGGATTAAACTAAGATGAAGGTATGAGAAAGCCATGTTACAGTAATGTGTTTTCAGCAGTTTTTTAAAGTGCTCCACCGTATCAGCCTGGTGAATTTCTATCAGTAAATTCGTATTCCAGATTTGAGGTGCATAACAGCAGAAGGCCGCCTGCCCGCCCGCCTCACCACTTCTTTTAAGTTTAGCTCTTGGAATTCAAAGCAGATCCTCATTTGAAGATCTAAGGTTACGATTTGGAGTATAAAGTGACAGGCATTGTGAGATATAGGATGGAGTGAGATGACTGAAGGCTTTGTAAACCATCCGCAGTATTTTAAAGTCAATTCTAAACTGCACCGATAACGAGTGTAGTGATGCTAAGACTGGTGTGATCTGCTCGGATTTTCTTTTCCTAGTTAAGATTCTAGCAGCTGCATTCTGCACTCGGTGTAATTGATTGATATCTTTTTTGGGTGGTCCTGAGAGGAGTGCGTTACAGTAATCTAGTCGACTGAAAACAAAAGCGTGAACTCCTTTCTCAGCATCTTTCAATGATATAAGAGTTCTAACTTTTGCTGTGTTTCTTAAGTGAAAAAATGCTGTCCTAGTAATCTGATTAATATGCGATTTAAAATTCAGGTCACAGTCAACAGTTACTCCTAAATTCTTTACCTCTGTCTTGACTTATAATCCTAATGCATCAAGTTTATTTCTAATAACCTCATTAGATCCATTATTGCCAATCAGTAAAATTTCTGTTTTCTCTTTATTTAGCTTGAGAAAATTACTATTCATCCACTCAGAAACACAAGTAAGACATTGTGTCAGTGAAGCAACAGAGTCGGGGTCATCAGGTGCTATTGATAAGTACAGCTGTGTGTCATCAGCTTAGCTGTGGTAACTCACGTTATGCCCCGAGATAATCTGACCAAAGCAGAAAGGAAGTACTGCTGCTGGGTACGACATAAAATAAGATGCCCAACCTCATTTAGGTCAGCCAGCATCGGAAAGAGGTGGACAAAGCATGCCTGGAAGAGTAAAAGGAGAGGAAGAAAGGAGAAGAGTCACAGAATGTGAGAGCAATTGTGCTTGTGTGATATTCGTATGTCATCTGTGAGGTATTTATGATGTGGCGAGTGGCTGTCGGGTGGTACCCAGCCGGGATGCCCAGAAGGACCGGAGGCATGTAAATCGAAAAGATCAGCAGACCAGGGATAGAGCCTTGTGGACCACCATATAGAATATAATTTGTCTTTGAAGTATAATTACTACAACTAACAAAGAATTTTCTCCCTGCCAGGTAGGACTCAAACCAATGTAAGACACTGCCAGAGAGGCCCACCCATTGACTAAGGCGATTTCTAAGAATATTATGATCAATAGTGTCAAATGCAGCACTCAGATCTAAGAGGATGAGAACAGATAAATGGCCTCTGTCTGCGTTCACCTGCAAGTCATTGACTATTTTAACGAGTGCAGTTTCTGTGCTGCGATTTGTTCTAAAACCCGACTGAAACTTATCAAGAGTAGCAGGTTTATTGAGGTGGTCATTTAACTGCATAATGACTGTCTTCTCTAGAATTTTACTTAAGAAAGGCAGGTTAGAGATGGGGCTAAAATTTTCAAAAGCAGAGGAGTTGAGATTATTTTTCTTGAGTAGGGGATTAACTACAGCAGTCTTAAGACAGTCTGGGAAGACCCCCGTATCTAATGACGAGTTTACTATGTCAAGAACATTATCAATTAGCACGCCCGATACTTCTTTGAAAAAACTTGTTGGTACTGGGTCAAGGACGCAGGTGGAGGGTCTCAGTTGAGAAATTATTTTAAATAAATCAGGTAAATCTATCCTGGTGAAAGAATTTAATTTGTTTATAATGGAGTACCAGGGTACAAGAGGATCAGTATTGGGGAGATGTACTATGTTATTTCTAATATCAATAATTTTTGATTAAAAAATACAGCAAAAGCCTCACAAGTTTCACTGAAAGTATTTTGGAGGCATTCCTTTGAGTTACCTGGTTTAGCAGACAATCAATCATAGAGAATAAGACTCTGGGATTACTAGCATTGTTATTTATAATCTTAGAGAAACAGCAGCGCCTCTCAAGACGGACTGTGTTATTGTATTCTGTTATTTTAACCTTCAATATTTCATAGTGGATAGTTAGTTTATTCTTCCTCCATTTACGCTCAGCTCTACGACATGTTCTCTTTAAATCCGACACTCTTTGTGTCTTCCATGGTATAACAATGCTAGAAGATTTTTTAACTGTCTTTTCAGGTGCGACTATGCCAGCAGCAGCTCTCACCTTAGTATTCAAATTCTCCACCTTACTATTTAGATTATCCTCGCTATTGAGGTAACACACCAACACCAATGTCGGTTCAAGTAGTGATTAATGTTCGTTTCATAACGTGAACTACCACAGCTATGCTGATGACACACAACTGTAGTTATCAATAGCGCCTGATGACCCCGACTCTCTTGATTCACTGACACAATGTCTCACTTGTGTTTCCGAATGGATGAGTAGTCATTTTCTCAAACTTAATAAAGAGAAAACAGACATTTTAGTGATTGGCAATAATGGATCTAATGAGGTTATTAGAAATAAACTTGATGCATTAGGATTAAAAGTCAAGACAGAGGTAAAGAATTTAGGGGTAACTGTTGACTCTGACCTGAATTTTAAATCACATCTTAATCAGACCACTAGGACAGCATTTTTTCACTTATATAGCAAAAGTTAGACCTCTTATATCATTGCAAGATTCTGAGAAATGAGTTCACGCTTTTGTTTTCAGTCGACTAGATTACTGTAACGCTCCCCTCTCAGGACCACCCAAATAAGACATCAATCAGTTACAATGAGTGCAGAATGGAGCGGCCAGAATCCTAACTAGGAAAAGAAAATCTGAGCACATCACACCAGTCTTAGCATCACTACACTCGTTATCGGTGCAGTTTAGAATTGACTTTAAAATACTGCGGATGGTTTGATGTCACTACACTGGTTACCTGTGTTATTCAGAACTGACTTTAAAATATTGCTTATGTTTACAAAGCCTTAAATAATCTCGCTCCATCTCATATTTCAGAATGTCTTACACCTTACACTCCAAATCGTAACCTTAGATCCTCAAATGAGGGTCTGCTTAGAATTCCAAGAGCTAAACTTAAAAGAAGTGGTGAGGCGGGCGGCCTTCTGCTGTTAGGCACCTCAAATCTGGAATAGCCTGCCAATAGGAATTCACCAGGCTGATACGGTGGAGCTCTTTAAAAAACTGCCGAAAACACATTACTGTAACATGGCTTTCCCAGAGCTTCATCTTAGTTTAATCCTGACGCTAATTCAATTAGTTAACATTACTATTCATGGTGGCTCCAAGATCCTTCGAACCCCTACTCTCTCTTCTGTTCTTATTCCAGTTTTCTGGGGTGGTGACCTGCGCCACCACCACCACCTGATCAAAGCACCACGATGTCCCTACATTGATGGATTAAAGGCCAGAAGTCCACATGACCGTCATCATCATCAAGTTCTTCCATGTGAATCTTGAATGCCACGAGGACTGATTGAGGTCATTTATGTGAGGTAGAATGCCTAGAGAGGGCTGGGTGGTCTTGTGGCCCCCTGCAGATTTTATTTTTTTCTCCAGCCATCTGGAGTTTTTTTTTTCATCAGACCTGACTTTTATTCTGTGTTAATTAGTGTTCTCTTATTTTAATTTTTATTTATTTTGTCTTTTTTCTCTTTCTTCATCATGTAAAGCACTTTGAGCTCATCGTTTGTATGAAAATGTGCTCTAGAAATAAATGTTGCTGTTGTTGTTCATTATGGAGACTGGCCTGGACACAGACAGGCAGACATCGTTTGAATCACCACACACGTTTATTTACACTGTGTACAGTACAATAAAGTGAAGCACACACAACCCCAGTACTCCCCCAAAGTCCAGGCCTCACAATGCCTCTCTTCTCTTCAGGCCGCCTCCACTCCTCCCCTCCTTGACTTATTCCTTTGCACTCCCGACTCCAGCCATCGAATGCTCTTTTATGCTCACCCGGACGAGCTCAAAAGTGCCTCCCGATTAAGCCGATTAAGTGTGGCGGAAGTACCACTCCGGGTGTCCCTGGTCTTCTTCCCCCCAGCACTTCCAGGTGTGGTGGAAGTGCTGAGGGCCAGGGCTCCTCAGGCATTGCGGCGCCCCCTGGTGATGACCACGGGCCCCTATAGGGTTCCCGTTGTCCCCAAAGCCACCAGGGCAGTCGCCCCTTCGTGGTCTGGAGTAGGCGTAAGCCCTCCACCGGTCCTTCTGGGCATCCCGGCTGGGTACCACCCCCAGCCACTCGCCACATCATAAATACCTCACAGATGACATACGAATATCACACAAGCACAATTGCTCTCACATTCTCCGACTCTTCGCCTTTCTTCCTCTCCTTTTACTCTTCCAGGCATGCTTTGTCCACCTCTTCCCGATGCTGGCTGACCTAAATGAGGTTGGGCATCTTATTTTATGTCGTACCCAGCAGCAGTACTTCCTTTAAGGGGGGACGATTTGTCCCTGCAGCTCCCCCTGGTGGCACCCATGGAGCACTGCGGGGCTGTGGTACTGGACTACACTTCCCAGCCTGCCCCGCGGGTATCCATGCAGGCATCGTAGTCCTCTTGTGTCAGGGGAGGTAACGATTTGTACAACTGGCCTCCAACTGTGCCTCATTAAGCTGGCCTCCCAGCCGGGTAGGGGTCCTTACGCTAAACCATGCCAGGTGACCATCACTCTGTGTAACGTTTATTCCGTTTGTCTCTTATTGTATTTTTCTCAGTTCTGTGTGCACCTAAAGAGGTACATTTTGGTTTTAAACTTCAATAAGTTCTGAGCTTTTTATTGTCAAATTCCGTTTGTGTCTAAAACAGGTTACGATTTGGAGTGGAACGTCCCAGGGTGCCACAATGAGAATTGAGCTTCGTTACGTCATGCCGGGCCCAACAGAGAGCCGCCCGCTGCTGCTGCTGGAGCTTCAAGACGTGGCGGGACAGAAGTGCGACCAGCTTCACGACATTGTGAAGGAAATCGAAAGGCTGAAAGGGAATGAAGTGAACTGCAATAAAATAAGCAGCCTGATTGACACAAAGTTTCATAAACTCCAGCAGGACTATGAAAGCCTGAATAAGGAGATCTTACTGTTGCTGACCAAGGAGGAGGAGAAGAGGAAGCACCGCAAAGAGTTCTCGTCGAATGTAAAGATGTGCAACGAGTTCCTTGGAGCTACGATGAGTTGGCTTCAGAGGGTGCAGCAGCGACGGATCAAAAAAGAGGGCAAAGTGTCGACGGGCACAGTGACGGGACCGCTTGGGGACAAATTCAGGGGTCTGATGAGAGGAGATGACGTTCAACCGGACGACAGAGCTTCCCGGGTGCTTGTCAGGAAGACCACGGATGTCACGGCGTTTGGGGGGTCACCTGGAAGTAACGCCGACTCTGTGACATCGCGACACTCCACCCGCCCGTCCCCACACACAAAGTCCCCAACATGCAGGAGGAAAGCCGAGGAACGGGCAGCGGCTTTGAAATGGACGCCAGCTGTTGAGGTCCACGGGGCTCGGTCGGCTGGTCAGCAGAAAGCCCAGAAAGAGTCCAGTGCAAAATGGAAAGGCCTCGATGTGGAGGCGGACGGAATGAACAGTTACTATATGGCCAAGACGTGCAGGTGTAGAGGGAGCAGGGAGGAGAATGACAAGGGGGTCCGCTCGGGTCCAATGAGAGCGTCAGACGACTCGGAGGGGTCGGAGGTGTCAGGTCAGCGGAGCGCAATGGCGGAGCGCTTGACTAAGCCACAGAGGGTGATGTCCCTGCCACCCCTGCACGTCCCAGTGTTTGACGGCGATCCTCTGGACTTCTTACTGTTCTTTAGCTCTTTTGACCATTTGGTGGACAGTCGGTGTGAAAGCGATGAAGACAAATACTTCTACCTGCACCAGTTTACCAGCGGGACGCCACACGTCATTGTCCGGAGCTTCTTGCACAAGGCGTCAGATACGGGCTACAGAGAAGCCCGAAACAAGCTCTATAAATTTTATGGGCACAAGTACATGATATCGAAGGCGTTTCTGGACAAGGCGATGGAGTGGCCACCGATCACGGAGGACGACACCGAAGCATTGCACTCCTACTTGTTCTTTCTCCTCACGTGCAGAAACGCCATGAGTCAAGTGAACTGCATGGAAGAAATGAACTTCGTGGCCAGCATGAGAGCCTTTGTCTCAAAGCTTCCCCACAAGCTTAGGCAGAGTTGGCAGCGGACGGCCTTCAGGATCGAAGACGGGGGACGTGGGCGACGGGCAACGTTTCCCGACCTGGTGGAGTTCCTAAATCGTCAGGCTGAGAAGGACGTGCACCCCGCGTTTGGGAAGGACTCCGGGGGTCTCCCATCTCCGGAGAGCAAAGACCAGACCCCGGAAGATAAGCCCCTTCGCAGAGGCACCCAGGGGGAAAGCCGTCTCGCCATGGCCCCCGAAAAGGAGACCACCCAAGACGGCGCCGTCAAGAAGTCCAAGGCGGCCGTTTGCTCGTTCAAGAAGCCTTGTGCATTTTGTAGCGGTGGGCACGCTCTGGCCGAATGCAGGAGGATCAAGGAACTGACCAACAAAGTCAGGATCGAATTTTTGAAGTCGAAAGGCTTGTGCTTCAAGTGTCTCAGACAGGGGCACCTTAGCAAGAACTGCGAAGACAAACTGAAATGTCGAATCTGCTCCCAGCTCCACCCGGACATCTTGCATTTCAACAAAGACGAGAGAGTCGCTCCTGCCGCAGAAAAGGAGAATGGCACCGGGACCGAGAACGGAGGCATGGGGGCACGGGGAGCCGGAGGGGCCAGCGAAGGTCAAGTCAAAGCCAAGTCGAAGGGGGCTGGCGGGCATGGTGGAGGCACCAACTACACCTGTATGGATCCTGGCAGGGACAACGTGACCTCGTGCGCCAAAGATCCTCAAAAACGAGGAGGAGGAGGAGGAAGGAGTCCAACTGCTACCGGCACGCAGCCAAGAGACGGCGGCGATACAAACGCAAATGCGGACGTGGAGAAACTGCAGCAGCAGCTGGAGGACATGAAGGAGAAGGCGCTGTGCCCAGTCTGCCTGGATCACGTCAAGAATACGGTGTTCATGTGCGGCCACAGCACCTGCCAGCCGTGTGGGGACCGCCTGAGTGACTGTCCCATTTGTCGCAAGGCAATTGAGCATAAAATTCACCTCTATTAAGGCGGTGTGGACGAGGACCCCCGGGGGGGTCTTCACGATATGTCTTTGAAAATGAGAGGCCTGCATACATCCTGTGTTTTAAATCTTGGGAACCCATCACTGCCACGTTGTTTTAGCCTTAAGCGATGTGAAAGATAAGATGGTGGTCTTCACCAAAATTCTTTGAAACTGAGATGTACCTTTATATATAACGTGAACGCACTTTTCTAAGTTCAACTTGACCGCCTCAAAAATAGGCTTTTTCTTGGATCGGGGGTCACAAACGACTGCCATTCCCTGAGTGCGTTCAGAACTTGCAGCAAACCTGTCTGTAACTGAAAATTAGCACAGATACACCGTGCTTTATTACTTTGTGTACGCGAAAATGTAGCAGACGTACTTAACGCTGCTTCTCTATCACTTTTGTAAATGAAAATACGGGTCACTTAAACCACACGGGTATGTTCAGTACATTTATTTGGCCGACACTTTTATTCAAAGTGACTTAAAACATTTGAGATACGATTGGTTACGTTTCTTTTGCCTTCCTAATTGGAGCACAGGTGAGTGAAGTGACTTGCTCAGGGTCACACAGTGGCAGGATTTGAACCCACAACCCACCCTTACCTACTGCACCATACTGCCTGCCTGTGTGTCACTTTCTCCTTAAACACCCTGCATCCTCCTTAAAACATCATGGAGGTGGAGATGCCAATTCTGTTTGTCTCGGTAATATACACACAAATGAATAAGCAAGAGGGAGAGAGTAAAGGGTTAGGGGGGCAGCCGACACCCCACTCAGCACAAAAGGAGAAACCTGCTAAAATATTATTGATGACTATCTGCGCTACCCGTCTAAGACACGTTGAAATCTAAGTAATCGACGTAGACCTCGGTGCTCACGTTTCAGTGCACCATCTGTTGGAATGTCTTTTGTAATGCATATAGTGATAAAATGCATTGCATGCGTCCTTCCAACAGACGGCGCATCTCAAACGTGCAATAATAAAATCTAACACACTTCTAATTCCAACAGATGGTGCACCAAAAACATTAACATTGCCCTTGCGATTCCCATACCAAATGGCATATAACAGACATATGCATAACATTTGTCATGCCAACAGGTGCTGCTTCACAGACATTAACACTGCTTTTATTAACCCCATTCCAAATGGCATATAAAGAGACATATGCAGTGCATTTTTCATTCCAACAGCTGGCGCATCACAAACATGTAGTAAAGAAATCTAGCACATTTGTTATTCCAACAGATGGCACATCACAAACATTAACAATGCTTTAATTAATTCCATAGCAAATGTCATATAACAGTGACATAAGCACTACGGGGTGGCAAGCTGGCGCAGTGGTTGTGCTGCTGCCTCACAGTTAGGAGACCCAGGTTCGCTTCCCAGGTCCTCCTTGCGTGGAGTTTGCATGTTCTTCCCATGTCTGCGTGGGTTTCCTCCCACAGTCCAAAGACATGCAGGTTAGGTGCATTGGCGATTCTAAATTGTCCAGTGTGTGCTTGGTTTGTGGGTGTGTGCCCTGTGGTGGGCTGGTGCCCTGCCTCGGGTTTGTTTCCTGCCTTGCACCCTGGGATTGGCTCCTGTGACCCTGTAGTTAGAATATAGCGGGTTTGATAATGGATGGATGGATAAGCACTACGTTTGTATTTTCAACAGATGGTGCTTCACAAACATTAACACTGATTTCATGAATCCCATACCAAATTGCATATAACTGAGACATATGCAGTTCAATTTTCTTTCCAACAGAAGGCACATCACAAACATGTAATACATAAAGTCTAGCACATTTGTCATTCCAGCAGATGGCTCATCACAAACATTAACATTGCTTTTACAAGTTCCATACCAAATAGTACATAACAGAGACATATGCATTGCTTTCATCATTCCAACAAATGGCATATCACAAACTATAGTAGCAATGCATTTTATTACTCGAAATGTTTGTGATGCGCCATCTGTTGGAGTGAAAAATGTAATGCATTTTATTACTCCATGCATTACAAAAGACATTCTAACAGATGGTGCACTGCAAATGTCAATACTGAGGACTGTGTGGATTTTTCAGATTTTACCCTGATTTAGGCAAGTAGCACAACTTGTGCTTTTAATAAGTGTGTAAGTCAGTATGTAGGTTTAGTTTTTGTTTTTTACAATTTTAATGTTTGCCATTGTGTTATAATATTTTAAGGATATAAAAACCTTATGGCATAATTTCAATGAGTTTGTAGGTCTAATATTTCCTTTTCCATAAGTTAATAGTCTAGCATTTCTGTAGCATGATTTTAGTGAGCGTGTAGCTTGAGTGTTTTTTATTATTTAATGAATGTGTAGATGTTGTGCTTTTTATAATATAATTGAAATGGTTGTGGTGGTCTAATATTTTTATTACACAATTTTAATGGCCTGCTATTTTTTATCATATAATTTTAAGGAGTGTGTAGGTTTAATACTAATTTCTAGTATAACCTCAGTGAGTGTGTAGCCCTACTTTTTTTTGTGTATTTCCTTAAATGAGTGAAGCTTTAGATTTAGAATTTTTTCTACAGAAATACACTTTCAGACATTTTTCTTTATCCTATTATTATTTCATGTAATAAAGTTGTTTTAAGAAATTGTGCACAAGTAATGGGGGCTCCAGACTCGGCCATCCCTCTTGGCATGGAATGTGACAGGGAGCTGTGCGTTGGCGCAGCTTGGCGGCTTCTGCTCAGTCCTCATGAAAAGCGGCCGACAAGTGCGACGTACTGCTGTGTGTCATCGCCCTCAAAAACTCGTATTCTAGATACTGTAGCTAACTGCATAATACCAAGCAAGACCCCCAACAGACCCCCAGATTACCACCAGTTTCTGTCCACTGCTGATGGGCCTTCAGCTTTTTTGTTTTGTTCTCCTGAAATCTCTGGGCACCTTTTTGCGTGACCCACAGGTCCTCCCTTTCTGCTGAGCCATTTCACAGTCCCCTCCCGTGACATCCTTTCAACTCCTCAGTGACATTTCTGGCTCAGCTCTTTCATCCTCCCACATTGGTGTGGACCCTTTATCACTCAGTCTTTGGAAATCCTCTCTCTTCAACCTCCCAGTTCCTTCAATCGCTTGCTGTAAGACCCCACAGTGCAGCCGGCCCCGGGGTCTTCATATTGACAGGCCTGTCCCGCGGATGAGGACCCCCAGACGATGTGTTTACTTCAGCTGGTTGTTTTTTTTTTCAGATTTTTTTTGGGTGGGCGCCACGGGATGGGTGTTCTTCCTTTTTGGTGTGTTACTGGTTTGGTGTTGATTTGCACTACTCTGTGGTGGCCCATATATTCATATAATAAACATCTGATCACAAAATGAGGCCTGGCTGATTTGTTTTGGAAGAAAAGTATTTGATACTTCAAGAATGGCAAGGAAGGCCATGTGTCCCCAAATTAAGAGCCAGTGGCTGCAGGCATGTCAGACATTGTTACATAAGAGCAATCTTAACGAGTCCACACTTGACAAATATGTTGAGATTGTTCAGATTTTCTAAGGTCATCATGACGGCAGACAGTGGCGACGTGTTGTATGTTGATTAAGAGTTAGCATGTCACTGGGCTCTGCACATGGGACAGTAAAGACCCCATAAACCTGTAATGCTTAGCACTTGGAATGCACTGCCTGAAAGGGTTAAATCACAAAACCATGAGAGGAGAAGAGCAGCCACCTCCACCAGTACCTTAATGAACGTAATCCACTAAGGGCTGCAAGTGCCAGCTGTCCTCATCTGCTCAGGCGTCGCCATACAAGTGCACAGGTAGAACCTCGGGGGGACCTGAGAGGAACTCCACATGCCACAAACATCATTCTACTTTCAATCAGAGGTAAGAACCAGAAATCTTCTGGTCCAAGAGCTGCTCAGTGAGGTCACTGGAAGCAACCTACAGGGAGGTCCACTCCATAAGGTCCATCCAGAGGTGGTGACCCTGCAGCAAGGCTACAGGAGGGCAAGGGCAGAATGGAGGCACTTCACCGCTGACTCAAGACAAGGAAATGAATGGACTTTGCTTTGGCATTAACAGGTGTATAGGAGGAAGACTCTGACCGCGGACAATGGGAACAGAGCTCAGTCGGTGCCCAGAGGGGCTCGTGAGCATTTAGCTGGCTTGGGGTTTGAGAGACAAAAGCCTTATTGATAAGCCGTGTCTCTTTTTGGACAATTCTGTACTTGTGATGTTATTAATGTCTTACTGTCACTCCAATCACACAGCACTGAGAGCCTTAAGAGCCCGCTGTGATGAAACAGACTGAGGAAGAGACGGAGAAGAAATGGAATGGAAGGCAAAACCCCGCCCCTTAACAGATGCAGGGAGAAGAGGGTGGGACCAAAATCCTTACCCTTTAGCTAATGAAATGAAAGGAAGAGGGAGGAGTTACAAACCCCGCCCCTTACCTAACCTCAAGGTGAGGCACTAAGGAGGCAGAGATCTCCCTCTGGCACACCAGGCTAAAGAGGTAAGGCATGTCTGACACACAGCAGCGTCTCGTGTCTCCGTATTTTGTGTTCTTTAGTGTGTGTTGAAATCACCAGTAGCTACTATTAACGTTAGTATTTGTATCCTGTCTTGTTTGTCATTGTTTGCTGTGTAGTAAGTGCAACAGCTGAAATGCACTTCATTTATGAACACTGGCATCAAATCAAAACGAGGAGTTTGATCATTTAGAAAAATCATGAAGTGCCTTTGACTGATGAGGGGTTAGAAAGAGCAGTGAGAACAAAAAATTAACAGCTGAGCACCTGGAGAGCAGGGGAGAATGGGACAGTAAAAACCGAGGACACAAGCGGGCAGGGCATCAGCTTGACGTGTACCTTCTGTCATCACCTGGACTTGTCTTAGACTGAGAGTTCGTTTTACAAAGTTTCTTGTGATCAGAAAGGTGCTGCACGATAGACAGAGAAAGATGTGAAAGGCACCATAAGATGGAGTGATCAGACAGGCACTGTCTAGATAGACAGACAGGTGAAGCGTACTGTATCATATAGAAATTGATTTAAAAAGTGCTAATTAATTGAGAAATAGATACAGAAATCACCATATAATAGATCTATGAAACATACAGAAATGGATATTAAAGGCATTATATAATAGATAGACAGATACATGTGAAGCACTATATATAATATATAAATAGATTGGAAAAGCACTGTTTAATAGACAGATATGAATAGTTCTATATTAAGTATAAATGGATGTGAAAGGCACTATATAATAATTTGACATGTAATCAGCCTTTATGTTGTATTGTGCCTTTCACAGAAAAGTGTACACATTGCAATGAAGAGCTAAATATGGTAGATTCAGAAAGTCTTCAGATCCCTTCACTTTCTGCACACTTTATTGTGTTGTACATTTAATGTTTAATGGATAAATTTGCTATTCTTGCCCAATTTTCTCTATACTCAGTAATTCATAATGACAAAGTGAAAATGTGTTTTCAGAGATATTTATAAATTTATTAATAATCTGAAACTGAAATTTATTATTCATTTAGAAAGCACTTTATAATGTATCAATAGAAAGGCTTGATAGATAGATAGATAGATAGATAGATAGATAGATAGATAGATAGATAGATAATGTGAATGGCACTATATAATAGATAGATAGATAGATAGATAGATAGATAGATAGATAGATAGATAGATAGATATGATGGACATTGTATGATATATAAATAGATATGAAAACCCCTATATAATTTTTAAAATAAATATACAAGGCATAATATGAAATATAAATGGATATGAAAGGCACTTTATAATATAAATAGATTGATATGAAAAGAGCTGTATAATAGATATATATAAAGGATACTAGGATAATATATAAACAGATATGAAAATCACTATATAATGCATTAATAAGACATACAAAGCAAAATATAATATAGAATTGTATATGAAATGCACTATATAATACATAAATAGACATAAATGAACTGTATGATAGATAGATAGATAGATAGATAGATAGATAGATAGATAGATAGAT
>JANRMT010062841.1:2953724-2997786 GCA_026402145.1 Polypterus bichir lapradei | reverse complement strand
TAGATAGATAGATAGATAGATAGATAGATAGATAGATAGATAGATAGGAACCTGTATAATATAAAAATAGGTTTGAATAACATATTAAGGCACTATATAATATATAAATACATATGAAAGGCACTATATAAAACATAATGTAAACAGATAGGCAGAATATAATAACAGATAACGTAATGTGTAAAGGCCCTGTATAACAAATAGCAAGTAAAGGTGTGCTATAACAGATACAACACCTGGATATGCCTGTACTGTATGACATGTTTTGTAGTTTATTCTATTGGCGCCAGTATCTTGGGGCACAGCTCACGTGTTTTACATCACAAGATTGTAAATGTCTTATTTATTTTGTGTGTACTTTCTCCTTCAAAACTAAACCATAAAGAATAGTGCATGTAGTTTGCAGCCCACCAAGCACCATATAAAATGAGAGCAGGGCCTGTTGCTGCTGTCAGTTTTTTTTTTTTTTTTTTTTACTAAATACGTGAGAGGTGAGACAGTGAAAGTTGCACAGATTTTCTTCAATGAAACTCATCCCTCTTTATTTACACTAGTGGGCCCTGGTGGTCTAACACTTAAATCAAAGTGCAGAAGCCTCAGTTCATTGAAATGAATTTAGCAGGGTAGAACTGCAGTCCCCCCTACCAACAAAGTCACTTGTGACACTTTCACTAGAGGGCGCCATTCTTGACTTTCCTATCACTTGCAATAGTCCAATGCATTGCATTTTTCATTCTAACAGATGGCACCTTCAACCAACACAATAACCCAATGTAGGAAATTCTAAATAGAAAAAAATGATAGAATTTAACAAAGGCTGATAGTAGAATTAGTGATCCCATTGGAGCCCCGTGACTGCCGCACTGATGGTTCCACTGTGGGTCTTGGTTGGCTAACGTTTACTCTTTGTAGCAGTTGATGGAATTTTGCTATTTATTTATACAATTCCTTTCTGTTTTCATTTTGCTGCTTTAATGAGGGCACCCCCTCCATCATTCTTTTCATTTCCCACAGTTTCTTATTTAAACTTCCTTTAGTAACTGTTCGCATCGGTTTGTCTGTTGCTTCAGTTTTCTTGGTATTTGGTATCTGTGTCCTGTCCTAGCATGTTATATTCATTGCTCATGTTGTCAGAGTTCTTACGTGAAATCCTTTTATTTTTTTTTCACTAGATGCCCTAAAGCGCCCAGCCTCTGACCGCAGACACCGCTGACCATCCATCATGTTCCGCTTCATAATCGTGTCACTTTTATTAACTGCAGTGAATGCCAGCTGCAAAAGGAAGAGCAACGGTAAGGTCTGACAAACTTGACGGGCTCCCCGTTTATATAGCGCCTCCATCTGTTTGTTTTTCAACCTGCTTATCCAGCCCAGGCTAAAAGTGCGTTGCTTTTTGTGCAGCCTGACTGAACACACGGGAAGTGACTTCCACATTGCGAGTCAATGCTAGGGACTGAATTGGTTGATTGACTGATTACATACAGTATAGTGCCTTTCATAACACCCTTGGAATTAAACTACAACAGTTTCCATACTTCTGCAGTGCAAGAAATGAGGGTGCCCCTCTAGGTTTGGGGGGGGGGGGGGGCATTTTGATTCACTTTACTGATATAATTTTTTCAGACTACCCAATTCTTTTGATTCATTTGTTTTATTCGACTTATCAGTAGGACTCAGGGTTGGAGAAACCTAAGACAGTGTGAAGGATCTTATTTTCTGATTGCATTGCAAACATATTATTTAATAATTCATACATTATTACATGTAATAAATGATACATTTGATATGTTGATAAATTATAAGGAGGAAATGTCTTCCTTTAGCCGGACGTCTAGTAACCCAAAGGATGGCAACATTGGATGTTATCACAAAAAAAAAACCCTCCATCACCTCCAGGTGGCGCTCTGTTTTGGAGCACTTTTAGCCACAGGCTCATTCCATGATGGTGTGCTAAGTAGCACCTCTGGGGGCCATTGCTGCTCACTACCATCAGGAAATTCAATGCCTCTTCCCAATGTGGTCATTAAGTTCTTTTCGAAATATCTGTACAATATTTATTTATTTATTTATCGATCGAGTCTGCATCCTTGTTTTTTATGTTTATGCTGCTGTATGCATATGAATTTCCACATAGGATTAATAAAGTTTATCTAATTTACTTTTGATTTTCACCACACACTAATCATGCATAATTTACCTGCGAACGTGCAGTTGCCGGTATATTCATTGATCAGGAACAAGCATTGATTCGTGCGCATGTGCAAGTACAATTCGCGGCTCTCGTCTGAATCTGTCCTATTTCATTGGTCTTTTCATCTATCAGTCAGCGTCCTCTTCTAAAACCGAGAGCGAATACCAAAGCCTCATCACTTTCAGTGACTTAATTCTGTGCATTTCATTGGTCAAAATTGAACGTCAGTCACAGAAGCCCCGCCAAGAGTGAATGGCTGGGAACGTCCCCTAGACTTCGAGTAAAAAGGCGCTTAAGTTAAAACACACCACCACTCCTAGTTTTGGAAGATGCAGCGCAACAGTTTGAAAAACTGTTTAAACTTACCACAGATATAACTCGTTTTGCTGACGACAGCTTTGCAGTGACAAATTAAGCGGGTGTATAGCGTGCAGTCAGAGTGTGATTAAACAACGGAGCCGACATTACGCTTATACGTGCGGTTCTAATTGTGTTATTAGTGCTGATGTTTTATTGATTTGCACGGCGCGGCGGAGCGCATTCCTGTCACGCTATCGGGATGGACTTCTGAATGTGAAAAGCTTCATTGATTACAAATGGACGGACTGCAGTAATCGTAAGATCGTTCGAATGACGAAAAGTGTTTAATGGCCTGGGGGTCTCCGCCTGAGTGTTTACTTTGTCACGGCGCGGAGGTCAAGCCAACAAACTGCCATTGAAGGGCCGAAGTCCGTCCAGCGTGGGCCTGAAAACTGCAAATGAAATCCACTCTTAGATTCCATTTATTGTCGTGGATGATAGTGACTTCAACATTTATATTCTTAATAAACGTCCAGAAATTGTGTCAGTTATTAATTTATTTATCACTAGACTTTAAGCCTGTTACAATATCGGGCGCTAGAACAGTAGTGCATAAACATTAGTAGGAACAGTCTATATTAAATGGCAAGGGACCTTGACCTCATTCTGTTTGTTGTCTTAATTTTTTTTTGTCAAAAATATTTTTGCAAGAAGCCTAAAGTAAAATAAAAATAAAAATAAAATAGAATTGTATATGACAATACAGTAAGTATAATTAATATTGCCTTAGTGTAAAACTTTGCAACAATCTGTAATACACAATATCTGAAGAAGATATTTAGGAAAAATTTTCTATTGTTTTTACGACATGAAATTTTTCTATAAAATTTCATTATAGACAACATTTCTTGTAAATACTGTATTCTGTCTGAGTTTGGCACGAAGTTGCCTTGTTCAGGACCATCTACAACCTTGACAACAACATCTGGAAAACTTCTAACTCTTGATAATGCAACATATAACTGACCGTGGCAAGTAAATGCCAACGTTTTGTAAGGTTTGCTCTTCTGAGTCTCTCTCTCTTTTAGCGTTTTTCTGACGCTCATTTTCTTTTTCTTCAATCGATCTATTTGTTCGTATTTTTTTTTTTTTTTTTGTCTTTCAGCCTTTCTTTTGTTGATGTTGACTTGTTGATCTGACTGTTCTTCCAGGAGATGTTACTTATATAGGATTTGATTGTCTGTGTCTTTTGTCCTTCTTGACGTGTCCTTTTTTTTTTTTTTTTTTGGGTGGCATGTTGTTAGTAGATATGTCCGTAATATTTTCTCTTACAGTAATACTGGTTTGTATGTGGCTGTAATATGCATCAGTGTATTGTGTGCCTTTAAATTTCTCTCGCAGTAATACTGGTTTGTATTTCCGTAAAATGCCTGTAATTTTCTCTGACAGTAATACTGGCTTTGATGACCGTAATATGACTTTAATTTTCTGTCGCAACAGTGGGCAATCAGCAGAGTGTCCCCAGCAACTGATGTAATGTGTGGCGTGCAGTTGATAATCGTGACTGTGTCGTCTCCCCAGCAAGTACTGTGCAATTCCCCAACAAGTATTTTAATCTGTGCTGGTGTGTAGCCGATTATTGTATGTGTGGCGTCTCCCCATTTATGTGCGCGGCCGCGACTACCTAATCAGCACTCTTCCCAGCAATGATGTCTTTTATTTGCTTATCATGCGCTGCCGCGGCAGGACCATTCACTGTGTGCCCAGCTTCGAGTGTGTTTGCGCGACCAAGGTGCCGTGCGCATGGGCGGTGCACGGTGCGATGTGCATAGCGGCCCCGCACAAGCGCACTTCACCAGAAGACACACACACACGGACACCTGGACGCACACAGGGCTTTTATTGAAGAGGATGCTTTCTTCTACTTTTTTCTGATTGCTTCTTAATCAAATTCAAAGCCTTGACTTTCAGATATGTATCCCTGTGTGATATTAGTTTGTATCCTGTGTTATTAATGTCATCCTTGCTTTTATTTCAGTTTTATTCCTTTCACTCTTTGGGAAGCACTTTCACCATTCACCAGTTTTTCATTATTATTCTTGTTACCCAATGTCATGAGTTCAGGTTTGATTACAGCCTGGTCACGGTCTGTGTATGGAGTCTGCATGTCCTCCCCTTGTGTACGCGGACAGAGTGTGATTAACTTCAGATATTATTTTAATAGCTGGATATTCAAAGTGTGTCATTACGGTGTCTCACTTGCCAAAATCTGAATGGTAGTAAACGTTTTGAGTATTAACAATGCGCACAAGTGTAACACGTTAGAAGAGCAAACATGATTTACAGAAAGTTTTCTTAACATGTGTTACGCTTGTCAAAGGGCAACCATTCACATATTTACACACATTGAAATTGCTAGCACTCTAAAAATTGCCAGACTTAGTGTTAGTAAATGAAATCACCAAATGTTAGCTGTTTCACAGTAAGTAACAACAATAACGTTCATAAAAGAACTGCTACTACATCAATGAAGCAAAGTTTGCAAAGCTTGTATTTTTACCTGAAAGACGCAACTCAGTTTTTCTGCAGTCATGTCCTCGTCCCGGAGTGTCACTCTGTTACTGTTCTGAAAAACAACGTGATGGTCCATCCTCTGCTGATGCCATGCAGTGTAACTTCATGGCCGTCGATCGATGTGTTGTGAGGAGGACTGTTCGCACGTGTCGTCAAAAATCGCGCAGAAGAAGTACCTCCGGTTTCAGACAACGAAACTGCGTCTGTTTTGTTATTTTTCAGCTATTACGCTTTCATTATTTGAATCACAAATAAATCCAGAAAAGTATGTGTAATTTTAAGTTTATGACTTATGTTTGTTACCACAGAATTTAAAAAATACCTTATTCTTCCTCATTTTATTCTTTAATCAAAAAATGTAATCTGAAAATTCCTTTCATTTTTGTTTTTTCGTTTTTGCTTCTAAAATTAATTCCTGAAAAACTAAAACTAAGTTTTAAAAAAAAGAACAAAAGCTAAAATTAGAAAATGGTGAAAAACTAAAACAAAAAGAACAAAAAACTAAATAAAAACTAAAATTAGAAAATGGTGGAAAACTAAAAGAGAAAAAACAAGAAAACAAAGACTAAAATTAGAAAATGGTGAAAGAACAAAAAACTTAATCAAAGCTAAAATTAGAAAATTATGAAAAACTAAAAGAAATAAAGAACAAAACACTAAAATTAGAAAATGGTGAAAAAGTAAAGCTAAAAAAAAGCCAAAAAAACTAAAGTCTAAAATTACCATATGGCATAAAACTAAAAATAAAAAGTAAAATTAGAAAATGGCAAAAAAACTAAAGCTAAAAAACAGGAACAAAGCAGTAAATAAAACTAAAATTAGAAAATGTCCATCCATCCATTATCCAACCCACTATATCCTAACTACAGAGTCACGGGGGTCTGCTGGAGCCAATCCCAGGGCACAGGGCAGGAAACAAACCCCGGGCAGGGTGCCAGCCCACCGCAGGGCACACACACTAGGGACAATTTAGGATCGCCAGTTCACCTAACCTTCATGTCTTTGGACTGTGGGAGGAAACCCATGCCAACTCCACGTAGGGAGGACCTGGGAAGTGAACCCGGGTCTCCTAACTGCAAGGCAGTAGTGCTACCACTGCGCCACTGTGCCGCCCATTAGAAAATATCAAAAAATAAAAATAAAAAAACAACACACTAAATAAAACTAAAATTAGAAAATTATGAAAAACTAAATAAAACCAAAAATAAAATCATAAGCTGAAACTAAAAAGCTAGAGAAACACTGGACACAACATCAAGGGCCAGTTTGGTGTTGGGTTAACAGCCATTTTGTATCAAAGTTTGTGGAAAAATAAAAGAATCACGTGGGTTCATTTTGCTGATTCTTTAAGTAACGATTTATTTTTCCACTGCAGTGTTGTGGGCTTCAGTGACTTCCCCGGTGGAGCTCTTGGCTTGTTTCTCTAACTCTCGTCTCTTCTTCTGGTCTTTAATTTAAACATTAATTGTCATCTTCTCCATGTCTGAAGAGAATGGAACTGGCAACAATATACCCATAAAAAGGCGGCTCCTGTGGAGTTGCAAGAAGGCGTGAAATATTTTATCATTTTTAAAAAGAAGTCACAACAAGAAACTATTGGAAAGCTTCAACACAACATCTCAAAAAAAATAAAACCAAACAGGAATCCAAAGGTCAATAATAGTCCATAATATGAGGACGATGTCTCAATAGTTCATTCTACAGCTTGGCACCAAATAGCCAACAAGATGAAGACCTGCCAGTATCATATCGTCCCTCTCAGAGCCAATGGTTTCTTTTTTATTTTGTAGAATGCCCTTTGGATGTCTTCATTGTTCTGGACACGTCAGAGAGTGTGGCACTCCGAGAAAAACCGTATGGCTTCTTTGTTGAAAAGATCAAGAGGTTTGCACTTGACTTAGTGGAGCAGATGAGCAGCAGGTAAGAGTGCTGTGTGTGCAGTCATCTGATACCAGGTAAGAGGGAGTTGGTTCTGCAACGGTGGGCGTGTGTCCCTTAATATAAAGTACTCATGTGTTCCACGTTACCAGGCGGAGAGCAGTGGTTATCCGCTGTAGGACCCTGTTCATTAATTGGGGGTACCATCTGCTGAGGAGCTTCTGCATTTGAAGTAGAAATAAGGTGGCACAAGGTATGGGAGGAACACATGAGAGAAATGAGGACCTCTTTGAGATTCTCCATGGCACCGGGTTAAAAAGAGTGCCACCGGAGAGCTGGCAAAAGATCAGCTCTCTACATATGGCAGAGTTGAGTGGAGCTCTCCTGCTTACAACAGGGCTTATGGTGACCTCAACCTTTAAGTTAAAGACAGGTGTGTGATAGAAACAGGCCTACCAGTTGTCAACATGGAGCGACATTAGACTTGAAATGAGGAAAATACCCAAACACAGAAAGCAAGGGGAGGATTGTGAAGAGCTGGGAAACAACGTGGAACTAGCGAAACCAATCAGAGCAGTTACAGACTGAAGGGGGCGCCATTCTTTAATGTGCCCCATTCCTCCTGTAGCAAGTAGCAAGTTGCCAAGCAACACAAGACAGTTGGCAGGGATGTCGAGAAAAGGCATGAAAAGGACAGGGCTAAGAGTGGGCAGCGGGTCATGGCTGGCTTTGTCCCCAGGTAGCCTCTTCCATAATCCACTATCCCAGAAAAGTTTTTAGCGGAATTCATAGTAAAATGAAGGTGGGTGTTAGGAATTCTGGGGTTCTAATACATACTAAGCACATATCTGCACACTTCTATCAATTCGTTTTAATTTTGTTGATTTTATATCTTCATTTTTCCATGCCGCCATTTTGTTTAATGAATGCTGCCAATTTGGAGCACTGTGGTCCACCGGCGTAAGTTCAGGATGGCAGAAAGATGCAACACGTGAAGGTTAGAAATTTGTCTTCTTTGATTTCAGCTTGGGCGGCATGGTGGCGCAGTGGTAGCGCTGCTGCCTCACAGTTAGGAGACCCGGGTCCTCCCTGTGTGGAGTTTGCATGTTCTCCCCGTGCCTGCGTGGGTTTCCTCCCACAGTCCAAAGACATGCAGTTTAGGTGGATTGGCGATTCTAAATTGGCCCTAGTGTGGGTGTGTTTGTGTGTGTCCTGCGGTGGGTTGGCACCCTGCCCGGGATTGGATTCCTGCCTTGTGCCCTGTGTTGGCTGGGATTGGCTCCAGCAGACCCCTGTGACCCTGTGTTCGGATTCAGCGGGTTGGAAAATGGATGGATGGATGGATGATTTCAGCTTCCTGCTTTACACATAATTTCAACTTTTTGGGGTTGCAGATTCCATTCTTGCATTTACTTTAGTTTGGATTACATTTTAAAGTCACTCAAATTTGAAATTAAACAGTCTTTTCAGAGGATGTATTATCTGTCAGTCTCTTATATGGTGCCTTCCACATCTATATTATATCCAGTAATGTAAGAGCCATTCATAGCTACTTGTCTATTATATAGTCCTTTCAGATCGATCCACCTATGTATTTTATACTGCCTTTCACATCTGTTTATTCATCTAATTATCTATCTGTACTTCATACAGTGCCTTTCCTATCTATCTATTGTGGGGGAGCAAGTGACAAAGGCAGAATGAGTCCCAGAAAGTTGGGGTGCCAACTGGACCAACCCTGTTTAATCAGAACAGAAAGCACAGAAATAGGCGCTCAGACATAAAGAAAGTAGGCAATCGCCTCGCAATCGTCCTCTAGCTGCTTTAAACAAAAAGTCGTCAGGCTTTGGAGAGCTCTAATCTGTTGGGCATGCAGGTCTAAAATGTGATGCCACCTTCTGGGGGAAATCGGCTTTTATTTTGTCTGGACTGGAATGTCCGGGGCTTCTCTGGCTCCGTTGCCCTTCTCAGCACTGTGAGGGGGACAAGACCATTAGCAATAGCGCTCCCTCTTGATCCGAGGTGGCACTGCATTCTTTGGATGAGCCCGGAAGGTGACCCTCTGGCATGGATGCCTGACACTATCTATTATATAGTGCCTTTTCTATTTATTTATCTGTTTGTTGGTATTTTAAATTCATAAAGTCTACACTAAATTAAATAAAGTATTGTGTGTTTTATCAGTTTTGGCCTTGACTGTTTGGGTTGCTGATTACAGGTATAGCATATTTATTTATTTATTTATTTCTCTCTATTATATAAAAAAAAAATCCTTCAAAGTGATAAGAGAGATTTTTTTCAAGTCCCGTGAGACGAGACTTTGGCCTTGAGATTTTTTAAGTCCCGCCCTCCTCTGAACAATATTCAGCCACGCCCTCTCACGGTCCTCTCACCTCTCAGTCTTGTGAATGCTTTTGCCAGACACACGTCCTGTGCTCTCAGCTCTTATACATTTTAATGTTTTCCTCACTTTAAGTTCCCAATTAAAGAAGAAGTATTATGTCCAAATCTTATTGAAGAACTAGCAAAATACCCGCGCTTTACAGCGGAGAAGAAGTGTGTTAAAGAAGTTAAGAAAAGGAAACATTTTAAAAATAACGTAACATTTGCTTTCTATTCGTTTGCATAAGCACAGTCCTTCACCAGCAATTATTTAATGTTAGCTCAGACCCGGCACTTAAAAGTTTCTCTCGCACTTTTGCTGAGTTTGTGCCAAACAGTATTCTATCCCTGACCATCTCATTTTCGTTTGCATAAGCACAGTCCTTCACCAGCAATTTTAAAAACGCCAGCGGCAGCGTGTCTATAAACTTAATTTAAACTTACAGTTTACACCGTGCTTTGTTTCCGCAGTAGCTGCACTTATAAATATGCTTGTATGCGTCAATTGCTTCGTATTCTTTTGCTGCCTTCTCAAATGTGTAATGCGTTTTTTTGTTCAGCGCTCTTTGGAGCTCTTTCTTGTTCTCAACGTACTGCGTTCACAGTAAGTTCACGTGAGCCGCTCTCTTGTGCGATCTTGCGATGTCCACGGCTTTATTTAATGTTAGCTAAGACCCGGCACTTAAAAGTTTCTCTCGCACTTTCGCTGAGTTTGTGCCAAACACTAGACCATCTCATCTTCGTTTGCATAAGCACAGTCCTTCACCCGCGAATATTTACCTTATATGGGCAGGCACTCAATTACGTGGGAGGCGTGATGATGCGGGACGCAACTCCGCCTCACATGGCGACCGAGCTGCAGGCTATGGCCGTATATATGTACATAAGTAGGTTCCGGTTATGACCGTTACATGTAGAATTTCAAAATGAAACCTGCCTAAGTTTTGTAAGTAAGCTGTAAGGAATGAGCCTGCAAAATTTCAGCCTTCTACCTACACGGGAAGTTGGAGAATTAGTGATGAGTGAGTGAGTGAGTGAGTGAGTCAGTGAGGGCTTTGCCTTTTATTAGTACAGATTTCATCACGAAGGGTTATCAACAGAAAAAATGAGTACAAAGGCAATCCTAACACCGAGAAAGACTGGAGTCAAACAAATCAACACGAAAATTGTCGATCAGTTACACGGTAAATTGGTTAAATGCGTATCAATAGACTCTGTTGGAACAGTTGGTGGTGTATGGAGGACTATTTTGGACAAAATTAAATAAATAAATAAATGCGTAAATAAATAAAAGTATCATGAAATGAGAGCATAAATAAATAAATGTGTCACGAAACATGTTTTTTGTTGCTTATTTATTTATTTCATTTTGTCCGTAACATTCCTGCAAACCGTCATGAAATACGACTTGAAATAAAACTGTCACTTTCACTCGTCAAAGTTGAGAGGGTGGGCTCTAACACGCCCTCTAGTTACTGATTGGTGAATCGATGGCACAAGAATTAATTAGAAAAATGCTTACTACTGCCGATGAAATGGATTCTGCTGAAGATATTACGTATTTCAGAGAGAGAATTGAAGATTTATCAGAAGAAATTACAATGTTGGCGGCCCTTTTAGACTCCGATATAGATGAAACTATTTTTGAAATTATCGAAGAACAGGTGGAACGGACTCGACTACACTCCAGTTCAGGTGACGCAGTTCCCTGCTCTGGACGTCCATCCTTTGACATTCCAGCTGAGTCAATAGAACACCTTCTGTTATGCGGTTTAAAAGTACGGCAGATTGCAGATCTATATGGTGTATCGGAGAAGACGATCACAAGGCGAATGAGCCAGTTTGATATACGGTAAGCTACAACGGCTGTATTAGTTCAGGTACTTTGACATGGAATGCCCAAAGCAGTGCCAACTAATATTTTGAACTGAGTATTTGACCCTTGTTTTACAAGTATAAAGTCAGGTGCATATTCGCAGCTACTTTTTCAAACAACTTTGCCACTGATCAGAGCTGTAGAGTTGTTTGAAAAGAGTTGTTACAGCCATTGTAGCTTACCGTATATCAAACTGGCTCATTCGCCTTGTGATCGTCTTCTCCGATACACCATATAGATCTGCAATCTGTCGTACTTTTAAACCGCATAACAGAAAGTGTTCTATTGACTCAGCTGGAATGTCAAAGGATGGACGTCCATAGCAGGGTACTGCGTCACCTGAACTGGGCTGCTGTCGAGTCCCTTCCACCTGTTCTTCGATAATTTCAAAAATAGTTTCATCTATATCAGAGTCTAAAAGGGCCGCTAACATTGTAATTTCTTCCGATAAATCTTCAGGTCCCTCTCTGTAATACGTAATATCTTCGGCAGAATCCATTTCATCGGCAGTAGTAAGCATTTTTCTAATTAATTCTTGTGCTATCGATTCACCAATCAGTAACTAGAGGGCGTGTTAGTGCCCACCCTCTCAACTTTGACGAGTGAAAGTGACAGTTTTATTTCAAGTCGTATTTCATGACGGTTTGCAGGAATGTTACGGACAAAATGAAATAAATAAATAAGCAACAAAAAACATGTTTCGTGACACATTTATTTATTTATGCTCTCGTTTCATGATACATTTATTTATTAAGGCTTCATTTCATGATACATTTATTTATTTATGCTCACTTATTTATTTACGCATTTATTTATTTATTTAATTTTGTCCAAAATATTCCTCCATAGTGGTGAAGGTGTGGAAGATGAAAACACCAACTTACATCGACTTACAATATCAACAACAACAACAACATTTATTTATATAGCACATTTTCATACAAAAAATGTAGCTCAAAGTGCTTTACATAATGAAGAATAGAAAAATAGAAGACACAATAAGAAAATAAAATAAGTCAACATTAATTAACATAGAATAAGAGTAAGGTCCAATGGCCAGGGGGGACAAAAAAAAAAAAAAAAAAAAAACTCCAGACGGCAGGAGAAAAAAAATAAAATAAAATAAAATAAAAAAAAAATATATATTTTTTTTGTTATATCACAAAGAATAACTACAACTGTTAACACCGTCCGGTCTTCCTCCGCACGAAGTACTGTAGAAAGAAGGATGTATCCAAGAAAGGTAATGTAGTCCATCTTCAGGGGATAACATGAGACACCAAAGGAGATCTTGATATGCCGTTCGTATTAAAACGTTTACAGTTTCTGGTTAGAACAGCTTTTGCAAAGACAATTAATAAATCTCAGAGCCAAACATTAGAAAAAGTCGTTTAATTTAAGAAAGAAACAAAATACAATCATGGGCAGTTTTACGTTGCGTTGATGCATATGTAACAATTCCCATGAAATTAAAATCTGTTTAAATTGTACATCTGCATCCCCATACACGAGCAGGAGAACCGCAAAGAGGCTAGCGTGTAGCGCAGGCTTGGGGATTGGCGAGCGAAGCGAGCAGGGGGCAAAGCTCTTTAGTATTTATTTATTTTCTTCCAAGTGACTTTGAAACCCAATCTGCATGATGCCAAGAGCCCCCAAGCAAGGCTGCCAGTGCTTTGTAATCTCCGAGTGTCCGTCTGTTTCATTGCAGGTACTACCGGTGTGACCGACGGCTGACTTGGAACACCGGCCTCCTCCATTACAGCGATGAGGTGATTGTCATGAGCGAGCTCACCAGTGTGGAACACAACAAGTTACACATGAGTCGCGTCATTAACAGCGTGGCATACATCGGCAAAGGCACCTACACCGACTGTGCGATTGCAACGGCGGCAGAGCAGCTGACAATGGGGTGAGTGATTTTTCTGTTCTGATGTGTTTTCTTGAAGCCATCTGAAGAGCCCCCAGAGTTGTGACAGGAATGACCGTACGTCAGGCCACACAAATCTCCTATTCCTGAGCTTCCTGTTTACAAAGCCCCTTCACAGCTGCTGACCCTCATAAATTACCCAGATGGCAGTGAGTTAGCACACCGGGGAAGACTGGGGAGCACACCACAAACACAAAACCGTCAGTGTTCTGCCTAATTACACAGAAAGAGGCCTGACGACTACGGAACTCTCGAAAAGCCAAACGGGAACTGTGGAAACCTGAAAGGAATAATTTTATGGAATTTATTTAAAACTAATTTCTAAAAAAAAAAAGTCCAAAATTGAAAATAATCCAAAATAATTAAAAAATAAATATCATGTGTCGGTCCCGGACACAGACAGGCAGACACAGAATGTCCCAAAACACACAAGTTTATTCTCTTCTCTTCTGCATCAGTCACTAATAACACAGTCCTTTACACTTCCTTCTTCTCTCTGCCGCCTTCAACTCCTCACTCGCGACCTCCGTCCTCTTCCACCAGACTCCGGCTCCCGAATGGAGTGAGGTGGCCTCTTTTATACGTCACCCGGATGTGCTCCAGGTGCTTCCAGGGCTCCTAAATTGTCAGAGCGCCCCCTGGCGGTGACCACGGGCCCCAACAGGGATGAGCTTCCAAGCTCTGCTCCCGTGGTCCCCACGCAGACCAGAGAGGCTGCCCTCTTGTGGCCTAGGGAAGGTATTGCTCCTCTCCCTGTCCCTCCAGGCGTCTGCCACACAAAACAGAACAAGTCGAAAATGCCAAGATCCATACTGCTAGTGATGAGTTGAGCAGTCAAGCTTTGTTTTGTATTCAGTTTTGAGAAGTTGATGTTAGAATTCATTTCACGTTTGATTTTGCAATTGTGAAACTCCAAACTCACAAAAAAAAGTAGTTTTTTTTTGTTTTTGTTTTTAAGGTTGATTTTTACCCTGAAAAACAAGAACTGCGACTCCTTTAGGCCCTGTTTTCACATGATGTTTACGCAGCCCCCCAGACAAACCCTGTTCCTTGAAATGGTGAGCTAGCAACCCCAACCACTGTGCCATCGTGCCAGCCTTTCTATTAACACCACATATCATAACATTCTCCAGCCTGTTTAATCCAGTTCAGAGTCACGGCCATCAGGTGCACCCTGGACAGGACGTCAGCATCATGTATCAGCCAGGGTTACTTTGTTGGCTGGGGTTAAAATTCACGTTTTATGCCTCTTTTGTTCATTCCTGATTCTTTTATTTATGCTGAGTATGTGCACCTTTCTTTATTTTTGGATTTATGTATATAAGCTGCCTTTATGTTCCACGTGTTTTATGGGTGGTCCCCCAAGAGGCGGGGCCACCTGCCAATCACTCCACGAAAGTGCCCTCCTCCCTCTAAATCCACAGGGTCTCCCACAAATTCTGGCGGTTCATTGTGAATTTTGTGAGTTATTCGGATCTCTTTTGGAATCTATATTGGGATTTGTTTGATTTGCATTGTATTTCAGGCAATTCCATTTTGCTTTGTGCTCCATGGAACTTCATTGTGATTGCAGTACCTTTTGTGAAGAATAAATCTTTTATTTCATAAAGATTCAATGCTTGCCCTTATTACTTGTTGGGGTTTGACGTTAACATCCCCCTCTAGTAGGCATTATTGGAAGTGCTTTGGTACTCTTTAGTTTTTGGAATGACTAGTTGACAACAGCCAGTTCGTCACTGGGCACATTTACTTAGAATTTAGAGTCCCCGGCTAGCCTTACATGCGTTATCATTATGGGTCAGTGAATGAGCCAACCTTATTAACCACTGTCAGGTCATATAGCCAATCACCATATTGCAGCATACAGTGGCACTAAATAACCAAGACGTATTCCTTGCATTACCTGAGGTATCTTGCTCTAATAACAAGCCGTACTCCTTACAAGTTGTCTTATTTTTTTCCCTGACATGACGAAATAATCAGAAAACAATACTGTAAACAGATATGTAAAATCAAACACGGATATATTGTAAAATGAAAAGACAGACAAATATTCAATCTCTATATATAATCTTCGTTTGGATCTTGATCTTTGTTTGTCCGCGAATGAATTAGAAGAAGCACTAGATGGCAGTAGAGAGACAGCTAAAACATAGGCATTGCATTAAGAATCTCCTCCAGGCTTATACTACTGAAGACTGTAGTACGCCAGTCACACCTCAAAACACAGACATTCAAACTAAACAAATTGTTGTGCTTTAAATTAACTAAAGAGATCTTCATTTAGATTTTGATCTTTGTTTGTCCGCGAATTCCACGCATGCGTAGACCACCTTCCAGTTTAGTACGTTGTTGTTACTCAAGGATGTCAACAATGCAGAACCTTAATAATAATAATAATGCATTTTATTTATATAGCGCCTTTCCCATGCTCAAGGCACTTAAAACCCCAGTCGTAGAGTACTGCAAAATGAATCGGGAGCAGATCAGCATAGCGAATATAATCACGGAGACAGATCATCCTGAGTTCATAGATCGCCAGGTACAAAGAAATGTTCGTAGGTCTCGTCCCACGATCCACAGACTCAGCTGTTCCCAGTCAAAGTAGAGTCCATAAAATCTGTAAATATTAAGCCAAATCCATGCTTAATAAATTCCTTCCAGAATTGGTACAGATGCTACAGTACCCTCTGCCAGAAGGAAGTGGGACAAAGAGGTCGTGGAAGGAGTGGAAGTGGGCCTACGCAATGCAGCAGGCTTTGTAGATGCAACCCTTAATAAAGTGGGTGGAGTGGTCCCAATGATCTTTTCTGCTGTAAGGCCTTACTGTCAGAGAGACTGCAGTTCCCAAACCACGCGTTGGTGCAGCAGGTCTGAACGCTCTCAATGGTGCCCCTGTTGGATGTGGTAAGAATGGGAGTAGGTAGACATGTCACCTTCGGCTGCCAAAGGATGTAAAGATGCTGCTGCACCTTCTTGGTTATGAGGGGGTGTTAGGTGACCAAGTAAGGTCAACTGCCAGGTGCGCACCAAAAAGCCCAACTCCACCTCAGAGCTCTCGATATGCACTGGGGTGTGGACAGTGTGGTCGGCCAGTGGAAGGACAGACTGGAATCAGTCAAAAGTTTGGGACGCCAACCTGGCCGTCCCTTTTATTCGTCGTGAGACAAAATAAACAAAATAAAAAAGCAAAGAAAAAAAACGTGCCAATGCGCTGCTCCTCAGACAGGGTTTCCTCCTTCTTTGGAGTTAAATATAATCTCGTGCTCCACCTTGCAGCTTATTCAGGTGTTTTACTCTGCACGTCTTTTATGGCGAAACCTCTGGAAGGGATGAGGTTAAGTGCCCTTACTGGGCGGTTTCTCGGAAGTCAGCGGTAGCCCCCCCTTGTCTCGGCAGGTTATTACATATCTTTCCCCAGCCCTTGGTGGAGTGGAGTCCTCCAACACCCATGTGTGACAACAGCAGCATGAGCCTTCCTAAAGTCAACAGTTATCTCTTTGTCTTGTCCATGATAATAGACAGGTTGTTGCACTTGCACCAGTTTGCCAGTTGTGGCTTATTCTGTAAGCTAATTTCTTCCCATTGCTGATGAGACCTTCCATCAGAAATGTGTTGCCAGAAAACACAATGGTGATGTTAGAGCTGTACATGGCTGTACAGTTGTGGGTCACCAGAGTGAACAAGAGTGGGCCGAGTACACAGCCCAGGATGGCACCAGTTCTTTGAGTGATGGTGCTGGAGATGGTGTTCCCGATGCAAACAGCCTGGTATCTTCCTGTCATGAAGTCCAGGATCCAGTTACATAGGGCGCCTCCACGCACCTTACCACTTGCTGTCTCTTTGGAAAGTGGTTAGTCCATCCAGCTGAAAGACCACGTCAGCAATGTTATTCTGCACCCCCCCACCCCTTTCCATAAAGATAAAAATGGAGCACTCCCTCATCTTTTGTTGTATGATCTGTTGAAGTCTGAGGTGATCCCAGCTTGTCATCCAGTGAGCAAACATTTGAAAGCAGGATAGAAGAGAGAGTCGGGCGGGTCAGATTTTTCTCCATCCTGATGTGGACTGCAGCTCACTTACCTCATTTTTGTTTCCGTTACAGCAGCAGCAGATCTTTCTTCCGATAATCTATTCACGTGAAGCTGTCATCTCGCAGATTGATCTTCATGGCATGCCACCATTCCACTCTTTCTATTAGCCTGTTTAACCAAATTCTTTGTTGGGGGGCCAGACACTATCCCACCAGCATCGGGAGTAAGAGAGGAACCAGTCCTGGATGGGATGACAGTCCATCATAGGGCTCACTTACTTATAATACAGAGGTGCCCACTAACCTATAATATAGAGCAGGGGTGCCCAGACTTTTTCGGCTTGCGAACTACTTTTAAAATAACCAGGTCAAAATGCAAAATGATCTGCCTACATTAAAATTATATATATATATATATTATATTATTATATTAATTATATATATATATATATATGTATACTGAGTATTAGAGGTGGGTAGTAACGAGTTACATTTAGTTGAGTAACTTTTTAAAAAAATTGTACTTCTAAGAGTAGTTTTACTGCACCATACTTTTTACTTTTACTTGAGTACATTTGTGAAGAAGAAACGCTAGTCTTACTCCTCTACATTGGGCAACACTCGACTCGTTACTTTTTTTCCATTAGATGAAGTCTGACAATTTTCAATCTGCTCCGTGTAGCGTATGCTGTCAATTTGCGCACACGCCTTCCATTGCGTCTCCAGCTCTGACGCGAGGTTTTCGATGTTCCCCAAATCAAGGCACTGCAGCTTTGAGGACAGATGTTGCATTTTTCGTTTGAAAGCATTAACTGAGCTAATCATATTGACCACATGGTTTTCTCTTTTCCTTGCAGCTGTAAATTAAGCTCATTCAACATGTTGGTCAAATCGGAAAAAAATGCCAAATCTAACGGCCATTGATCGTTATTAAGTTGCTTGTATTCTGCATGTTTAATGACAAGGAGAAACTCCTTTTTCTCCGGTCAGGGGTCTTGAAATCTCAGCAGGAATTTCTCCTTAGCCATCTGCCTCATCTCTCCATCTTGGAAGGACTTCTTATGTTTAATGATCGAGTGACTCACCCGGAACGATGCTTCGGTGTGTCTGCCTTTGCTTTTGAATTCAGCCGAGTGAAAAATGACGGCTGTCCGATTAACTGCGATTTTAGTTCCCTCTCCTTTCTCTTTCTCAGATCGCTTTTCGGAAGGAAGTCAGTTTTGTAGTTTTTATGAACAGTTCGAAAGTGCCTTTCCACATTTTCCTTCTTTGGAATAGCAATGATAGATTGACAGATCAGACAAATGCACTTCGATTGTGAAAAAATCCTCTTCCAATTCCACATCCAGCCCATGAACAACACATTTTTTTTTAATCCCTTCTTTAGTCGATATAAATTGGAAGGCTAACTAGATCACTTAGATAGTCAGAGTTTTGCAGTAGCTCGTGCGTTTGATCGTGCGTGCAGGATAACCAGCGTGTTAGAAGAAAAGAGATCTCAGACTGGCCGCCCTGTATGTCAGTCAAGTGGCAAATGCCATAGGGAGGATATGTGATAGACTAACATTTAAAAAATTTTTTAATGCAACGCGATCTACCTGCACTACCTTTCCAATCTACCGGTCGATCGTGATCGATGTATTGGGCTCCCCTGATATAGAGGATAGTTAATAAGGTTATTTATATGAGCTCTCCCTTTAACTTGAAATTCATGTCTTTAGAACATCTCTGAAATAGTGAATGAAGCACAAATTGAACTCGGGTTCTCAGAGCTGTGAGGAAGTATTCTTTACCACCCTGCCACCTTAATTAACATAACCCAGCATTCGGTGACACACTACATCCAGCTCAGGATTGCAGGAACTGGAGCCTCTCCAAACAGCATCAAGAGGAATGAGCCAGAGGACACGCTCATTTATAATATGCAGTCACCCATTAACCTAATAGACGTGTTTATGGCACCACCTGGACAGTGAATGGACTGCATACTGAATTCTAGTCTGTAAGCCTATGAGACAGCAACCCCTAATTTGTGTGCCACCACATCGAACTTTCTCTTAGCCCAGTAGTCTCTTAAGTCTCTTAATGTAATTCGGGACTGCAGGTGCCACAGTCTATCCTGACAGCATTAGGGGCAAGAGAAGAAACAACCCTGGACAGTTGGCGCCAGTCCATTAGAAGGCACACTTGTGATGCCCATTAACCTATAATATAGGGCAGGGATGGGCAATTTTGGGCCGCAGTAGCTGCAGGATTTTGTTCCAACCCATTTTCTTAACGAGAAGTCAATTATTGCTGATGAAGCACTTATTGCTCAAGTGACATTTTGATGCTTCATTGTAGTGGTCTCTCTTGTTAAGGTTCCCTGCCCTTAATTGCTTATTTCTGTCTTAATCAGCTGCATTCACCATTTTAATGGCTCCTTATTAGCAGTGAGATGTAAATAACAAAGCAGCCAGCAGTTCTGCATCTCGCTTGTTTCCATTTCCATCTGTGTGTGTTTGCCATGCACTGTTTGATTTAATAAAACACTTAATAGAAAAATGGGACAGACTGAAAATGATCCGTTTTAGGCTTCAAATTATTTGGAAGAGGTTCTTGGCAAGGAAAAAAAATCTACGATATAAGAACCTTACATGGCACAATGACAGTGTAACAGGCCATAAAATGAAATAAGGTATGAGATTGGTTACTAATTAAGCAATTGGGTTGGAATCAAATCCTGCAGCCACGGCGGCTCTCCAGCACTGACACTGCCTACCCCTGAAATAGGGGATAAATAAGGTCACCTGACAAGTCATTATAGAAGGTGTAAAGGAAGGTGGGGATTGACTGACTTCTCAGGATGGGACTACTAGGTGAAAGGACAGGGCTGTATTACTCCCCCAGTGCACTAGGTGGTGGCATCCCTAGACTGGATCACCCACATGTACACCTGCAGGGTAACCTGGAAACTGTAGTCCTATGGGACAGTCCTGCTGGGTCCCATGGGTGCTGCTGAGAGTGGGTTTCTGTATTCCCAAGAGATTCCATCTGACCCAGAAGTGCTTCCTTTTTGAAAAATTGTCACACTACAAGTACCTCCAAGTCACTCAGGGAATTGGAGTCAAGAGAAGAGGACAATGCACGTTGGAAGAGGATTGACAGATTTCCCCGTGGGGCCAAATAAAGATCTATCTATCTTTTATATGGTACCTTTCATCTATCAATTTATAATGTAGTGCCTTTCATCTGTCTATCTATCTATCTATCTATCTATCTATCTATCTATCTATCTATCTATCATATAGTGGCTTTCATCAGTCTATCTATTGTGACAGATAGGGGGTGCTGTTGCTCCCTTGAACCCTTGTTCAAGATGCCAGACACCAGATAAAAGTCTAACAATACAACTTTTTATTAATCAAAAGTGCACAAAGCACCCTCCTCTCCACAATACTCATTAAATACTATCAAATACACAATAATAAACCAATCCTCCACTCCCAGACGCGTTGCCACCCTTCCACCCACCTCAACTCATTGTCTGGGAGTTCCCACAATCATTTTATAGTCCATGACCCGGAAGTGCTTCTGAACCCCCAGTCCATGTGACTTCTTAGCACTTCTGGGTCAGATCAAAACTCTTCTTTTCTTCACCCCGGAAGCATGATATTCCCCTTGTCCATGTGACTCGGAAGTACTTCCAGGGCGTAAGGCAAATAATATTCTTTGTTCCTCCCTGCAGCTCCATCTAGCGGCCCCTGTGGTATCCAGCAGGGCTGTGAATGAAAACTCCATTGTCCAGGATTCCCTGCTGTCTTCGGGGCACCTCCATGCTGCAGGGAGGGCTCCATCTGGCGGCCTGGGGGTATTGGCCAGGATGACAAGCCGGCCATACACCATACTACCTATCTATCTATCTGTCTGTCTGTCTATATAGTGCCCTTCATATCAATCATATATGTATCATATAGTGAATTTATCTATGTATCTAATAATACATTGTCTTTCCTATTAGTCTATTTATTTGACCAATATAGTGCCTTTCCTAAATATCTATCATATAGTGCCTTTCACATCTATCTATCTATGTATCTATCTATCTATCGCATAGTGCTATTCATATCTATCTATCTATCTATTGAATAGATCCAGGACTTGACTTGACTTGTGTTCAGTTGTATCTGGGCTTTAGGGCTCTGTGATGCCCCCCAGTGACCAGAAAGTCAATAAGGTGACCCATTAACTTAACAAGCCTGCCTTTAGGATGTCACTGGAACAGTCAATGGGTCATATACATTGAACTTGAGTCCTCTGAGCTGCACTAACCTCCACATCAACCTCTCTCTTTACTTACAATCACATATTTTTCTCCAGCCCACCCAATCCATTTCAGGACAGCGGCCACATGTCCCCCATTCGAGCCTGGCAACATCGTCAAAATCAGGCAATTACGTAAACAGCACAGTCTGCAATATATCAAAATAAATGATGGCAGCCTGACAATATTAGCAAAAGTAACAAAATGATGAACGGCCACTCTCGATTTTCACACGGCTTGACATTTACAGCCTTAGCAGTTGGACCTTTTAAACCCCTACAGGCATGGATCTCCTCCAGCACAATGTATAAACAGCGCATTAAGATTCTTTTGACGGAACAGCTGCTTGGTGATAAATACAATGAATTCTAGGGAACTAAAACTAGGATTGTGGGATATTTGACAGGATGGATGCCAGAAACCTCTAAGACAGAGCTTCTCAGACCAAGGACCACTTTGTCAAAGTCAAAGAGATGGTAGACCACTTCTGGCCAATGGTCATTTCTCAGCATGAATTCCACATTAGTGTTGGTGTGGGCAAGGAACCACTAGAGGGCAGCGAGAAATCCATCATGGAGATTGGGACAAATGGCCAGGAGAGTCCGCTGAACTATTAAGTGGTAACAGAGTGCTTCGACTGGCACAATAACCTCCTGATCTTAATAGATGTTGTGGTAAAAAATAATCAGCAGACAGAGAAAGGTTTGGGGATGACCACCCTGCATACAGAAAAGTCAGCAAAAGTAAAGAAACATGGTTAACATAAGTGGAGTTCACAACAGACCTGACTTACAGGTTTATACTGGTCTTAAATATGGTGGAAAACAGGAAGAGGTGGAGTCAGGGCAGCCAGAACAGGAACTGATGGGGCAGTAAGATGGATTCTGGGTACCTGGATTCTTTTTGCTGTAATAAACTGTAATTTTATAAGAATTCTTGTTCTGGACTTGTCTGTTCAAGCCAGAAGTTAACAGTAATCCCTTCTCTTGATAGGCATGTCATATGTTTTTGAAACTATTGAAGTGAGTTTAGCGTTTATTGCCAGCTTCACATTTCTGGGGCTGTTAGGTCAAAGACCTGCTAGTACTAGTTGGGGTTTGGTGCCTGTGGTAATGTCATGATTCTCAAGAGTTCCCAAAACCCACCAGAAGGGGAAACTCTCAAACCCGGCTATTACCATGGGCAAGCTCAGGATCTTTATTTATTTTTCCAAAAATGTTCTGTAACAGGGCGGCACGGTGGCACAGTGGGTAGCGCTGCTGCCTCGCAGTTAGGAGACCCGTCTGGGTTCGCTTCCCAGGTCCTCCCTGCGTGGAGTTTGCATGTTCTCCTCGTGTCTGCGTGGGTTTTCTCCCACAGTCCAAAGACATGCAGGTTAGGTGCATTGGCGATCCTAAATTGTCCCTAGTGAGTGCTTGGTGTGTGTGTGTGTGTCCTGCAGTGGGCTGGCGCCCTGCCCGGGGTTTGTTTTCTGCCTTGCGCTCTGTGTTGGCTCGGATTGGCTCCAGCAGACCCGCATGACCCTGTAGTTAGGATATAGCAGGTTGGATAATGGATGGATGTTCTGTAACAACTAGGGGGCTCTGCCCTCTGCTCACTTCGCTCGCCCACCCCCGGGTTTGGTTAACCGGATATAAAATTTAAAGAGATTGTTATTTTCATGGGAATTGTTACGTACGCATTATTTTCACTTTTACTTTAAAACATTTGTAAAAACAATATTTGGAATTAACTTTTCGTCAATATTGCATTGAATTTTGATTCCGTGTTTGTAGTTTCATCGTGACAATGCAACGTATAACTTCCCGTGAGTTAATATTGTTTCTTTCTCTCTAATAAATAAATGACTTTTTCGAATGTTTGTCCACGCTCTTTCTTCTTCGCTTAGTCGTTGACGTATCATCTAGATCATATAAAATTATTGACCTGATTAAAAAATTTATAAGAGCTGAGAGCACAGAAAGTGTGTCTGCCAAAAGCATTCACACGACTGAGAGGTTAGATGACCGTGGTCTTGTTTGAAAATAGTTGTAAGGAGGGTGTGACTTGAAAGAATCTCATGTTTAAAGTCTCCATCTCACGGGACTTCATACCACGCCAATGTTTTTGAAATCTTTTACTTTTCACTGGCAACACGGATTAGATGATCTACAAGTCTCTTAAAGTTAAAGTTTAAATCCAAACATTATATTCAATCTCTTTTCACTATTCCGTCATTCCACCAAGTAATAATTTCTGTTTGCGTTCATGCGATCTTTCCTATTCTTTTTTTGAGAGTTTGGAAATTTCATACTTCCATCCATCCATCCATTTTCTAACTGAATCCAAACACAGGGTCACTGGGGTCTGCTGGAGCCAATCCCAGCCAACACAGGGCACAAGGCAGGAACCAGTCCCGGGCAGGGTGCCAACCCACCGCAGATTTCATACTTCCATTATCTGTAATCTGCTCTGCATGTGTTCCGCGTCAACATTTTTGAATTCTTTACGGCGTTCTACTTTTCATCTATTCTTTGTTCTTTATTTCCGGCCCCGGGCCTGGTTAAATCTCTTTCTCGCAGGATGTATAAGAGACATGAAACTCCATGGAGCACAAAAGGCAAAAAAGTGATTGCCTGGAAAGGCAAAGGCAGTCCCAGGTGACCAAGTCCAAATCACAAATCCAGAGAATAGTTGAAAATGCAGAGTGTGTCAAAAATCCAGTAATGCAGAAGAAATAATCACAAACCCAAGAACTCAGCAGTCCCTAGTGCTTTAGAATGAACCGTAGGGGACTGTGTGTTGCAGTGATTAGCAAGTGGACCTGCATCTTGAGGGGCCACCCAGAAAACATGAGGCATATAACAAGGACATGAATGTGGGTACATAAGAAGCAAAGAATAGTGCAAAATATAAAAAAAAAATATTGAAATAAACAAAGGAAACAAGGTTAAGCAGGAAATACAAAAAAACAGCATTTGAACCCCACCTAGGCTGACAATCATTAGGTAAGTCCTTATCTGGGTAGGTCAGTGAAAGGGTCGTTTTTTAGGTATGACAGTCTGGGTTGGCTGCAGCTGCCATACTCCCTTGAACCCGAGACCGTCAGTGTCATGTCCGAGATGAGCCGGGCGATGAGGACACATAACAAGCAAGAGGTGGGTGAAAAGTGCACATGTGCCTTTATTTTCAAATTCAAACAAAGGGTTCAAATAAAAAAGTGCGGTGCAAGTTTTCCTCATAATAAAGAAAGCTGAAAATAGTCATTATTAAAAACTGGTTCCAAGGTTAAAGGTTAAAAATGTCAAGGATAACATCACAGACAGGATCCATTCATTAAACCCATAAGCTTCTGTGCATCCTTTTGAAGCCGGGTTCAGATGTCAGGTTTATTACAATTCTTTATCTTAACAAAGTAATGAATGCACAATCTCAGTACCCTTCTCTTCAGTCTCTTCCTCTCTCTTTCTTCCTTCACTCTTCCCAGCCGATCTTCGTCATTCTTCCACCCGACTCCAGCTTGCCTGGCAACTCTGGAGTACTGGTATTAGGACATCGTCCATTGGAAGTACTTCCAGATCATGCTGAAGTCCTCACAACAGCCCCTGGCAGTACCCACGAAACCAAAAAGGGCTGCATCCCTGGACTCCAGTTCCCAGCATGCCCTGTGGTTATTCGAATGGGTTCATAAGTCTGGCGACACTGCCATCTAGTGTATCAGGGAGAAAGCGTTCACAACTCATAGTCTGCCCCCATCCTTCCATTCTACTGGCCTCCTGGATGAGTAAGGATTCCTGTTCCACCCATTCGTGCCATCTGTTACACAGTTGATCGCTCCCGTTCCTCCGGAATGTTCAGCGGGAGCGACACACCCCTGGAGTGCAGTACCTCTTGCTCCACTGTGGTGCCACTGACCGCTCTGTCTTCCTTCCATCGCATTGTTTCATTTTCCCAATGCTTTCTCCAACCTCCTGATCTAACCTTATGGAAAGGCAATGGGGAATCTGCCCAAACTAATCATTTCGGCATGTAAACACAGTTATCCAGTTTCACCATTGAACACCCCAGGGACACACGACTACACTACCGCGCCACCCACACCCACTGAGCTTCATTTAAAAACAACATACTGGCACAGACCCCAATGAGTCTCATCATAGTAGTCTCACACACTTCTCGTCCATGTTGAAGACTCCATCTCACAACAGGCACAAGACAGAGCTGCAGTAAGCAAGGAGCCAGGAGGGTTTATATTGTATTGTAAACAAGGAACTGAAAGAGACAAAGAAAAGACTGATTGGCCAATAAGATGGAGAAGCTCTCTTTGGGCTTCACTGGTTAAGACAAGTCTAAGGAGAACTTGGGCTCCTTGAGCTCCACTGGCTTCTTCTGTCATGCAGAGCCCTTGAGTTCGAGTCCTGGTGCTGACTGCTGGCTCATAAAAACTCAAAGCCAGACTTTTATGTACAAGCTAGACCCCACGGCTCCCAGTGCCACTTCTCAAAATTTGGGCAGCACTCCCCTTGACGAGTCCATCTTAGTTCATCTACTGTCTGGCTGTCCTTTCAGTCAAGTCCAATCTCCATTTTCTCACACAGAAGCGTTCCCTTCGATGGAAACAAGTACATGGTGGTTGTGACAGACGGGTATCCTATCGATGGCTACAAAGAGCCCTGCGGAGGAGTCAGCCACGCCGTCACCGAAGCCAAGGGACTGGACATTAAAATATTTGCAGTGGCCATCACTCCAGATCACCTGGTATGGATTTTTTTCCCATTTACTTTAATTTTTTAAATTTTTTTCAAGCATTGTAATGAACCTTGTATCAAAAATGTCATTTTCTTTCAGGGGTGGCACAGTGGTTAGCGCTGCTGCCTCGCAGTTAGGAGACCTAGGTTTGCTTCCCGGGTCCTCCCTGTGTGGAGTTTGCATGTTCTCCCTGTGTCTGCGTGGGTTTCCTCCCACAGTCCAAAGACATGCAGGTGAGGTGCATTGGTGATCCTAAATTGTCCCTAGTGTGTGCTTGGTGTGTGTGTGTGCGCCCTGCGATGAGCTGGTGCCCTGCCCAGGGTTTGTTTCCTGCCTTGCACCCTGTGTTGGCTGGGATTGGCTCCGGCAGACCCCGTGACCCTGTAGTTAGGTAATAGCGGGTTGGATACTAGATGGATGGATCAGTGGTAGCCCAAGATGGAGAATTAGATGCAGAGTAGAGTGGGGATATAACAATCGAAAGAAGGTATCAGAAGTGTCATGTGATCAAACAATTAAGGCCAAGATTAAAGGTAAGACAGAGCAGCCATGATGGATGGAGCCAAGCCAAGTGTCTGCGTGGGTTTCCTCCCACAGTCCAAAGACATGCAGGTTAGGTGCATTGGCGATCCTAAATTGTCCCTGGTGTGTGTGCCCTGCCCGGGGTTTGCTCCCTGTGTTGGCTCGGATTGGCTCCAGCAGACCCCCGTGACCCTGTAGTTTGGATATAGTGGGTTGGATGATGGATGGATGGATTTTCTTTCAGCACAAAACAATATAAATTTGACCTTTTCTGTACTTACTCTGACGATTTGTTGGCCTAGCAAAGAGATGACAGGGACAAAAGGGGTATGGGATGGAGATGGTCTTAAAAAGAGGAGCCCATACTGGTAACCAGAGATCCTCTCTAAGCAACCACCAGGGGGCAGTGTGTTTGCAGACTTAAAGTGTGCCTTGGAAGTAAATATTCTGTGAACACTAAAGTGAAAAAGAGACCAAAGACCAGGAGAGTCCACCAGACTGCTCAGTGGCAGCAAAGTGCTCTCCATGGTCATCATGGGAGGCGTTATATATTTCTTTCCACCAATGGTGTTGGGCCGTTTCAAGTTCAAGTTTGTTGTTGTTATGTTGGTATCTGCTTGGCAGATGACGCTGAAATTGGAGCAATGGCAGACATTGAGGAGGCAGCAAAATCAATCCAGAAAGACCTGGAAATGCTTGAGAACTGGGCAAAGTATGGTGTAGCGGTTAAGGGTTTGGCCTTCAAGCCAGGAGATTGTGGGTTCAAATCCTGCTACTGACACTATGTGACCCTGAGCGAGTCACATCACCTGCCTGTGCTCCAATTGGAAAAACAAAAGAAATGTCACCAATAGTGTCAGTAAAATGCAAGAAGTCTCCCTTATGATAATAGGGACAGCTAGTTAATAAAAAAAAAAAATTAAAGTGCACCATAAAGACAAAATGAACGTCAGTTATAAACACAAGATGGGGGACACTGAGCTACAGGAAGCAACCTCTGGAAAGGATTTAGCAGTTTATGTTGACACGACAGTTTCATCATCTAAGCAATGTGCAGAAGTGAATAAAAAGGCACATAAAATGTCAGGTTATGTCAGGTTGCTCCAACAATGGCTGTTCTTTTATTTCCTGCTCGAATGCCTTACTGACCTGTTAGCTGTTGGCTCTGACTGGACCTTGTTGTGGAGAATTGTTCTGTCAAGGCAGTCTCGGAGTCCAGATGGGAATGCAGAAACAAATCGTATTTAAAAAGTATTTAAACAAGGAAGTGCCAGGATTTATATTACATTCTTTATCATTTATGCAAAATACTCTCCACCTTCTAGCTCAGGGGTCCCCAACTCTGGTCCTGGTGGGCCGCAGTGGCTGCAGCTTTTCATTCTAACCCTTTTCACTGCTGATTCACTCCTTTTCCCTTCATTTTAATAGCTCTGTTTTAAAGGATTCAGCCCTCTCAATTGATTTGTTTCTTCACTAAATGGCAGCCAAACAGAAATGAGACGTGAAACAAGCCGACAGATGACCAGCTAAACTGGAACGTCAAACTCCAGCCAATTTCATGCCAACCAGTTTCTTAATGAGAAGCCGATTCTTGCTGTTAATTAAAGCCGGTATTGAATATCAGGACTTGTTGCTGCTCTCCTTCTGCCACAGCAGACTGTTGATTTCCTGTGAGACCACCATCAAGATGTGTTGGTGACCTGAGCTGACCAACATGACCAAGACCGTCACCTTTCTTTATTTTCAGGTGAGCTGGTCATGTGCTGGCTTGTTTTCTGTCTCATTATTGTTTGGCTGCTCATTAAGGAAAAAGAAACAACTCAGAGGTCTGAGTCATGTTAATTAAAACTAAGGCAGAACAAGTTAATCAGCAGCAAAAACAGCTCACTAATTAAGAAGATGGTTAGAATGAAACCCTGCAGCCACTGCGGCCCACCAGGACCAGACCTGGAAACCCCTCTTCTGGTTTATCCCACCATTACCTAATTTCCATCACTTGACCAAACTTGGCCATCATTAGTTCATACCTTGTCCAGGTGTCCGAAATGTATTCATTGATCAGTTGTCACCATTTAAGCTGAATAACAGGAGATACTGGAGAACACATATGAGATACTGGGCCACTCGAACGAATGGTTACTTGGTGTATACGCGTCTCTCAAGAGTGACGTTTTAGCAGGTGCATTTCTGAAACTATGGCCTGCTTAATTTTCTCACAGTACACACTATCCTTGACTTTTCATGACCTGTTTAATTTTAAGGAAGCAGGTAAAAACAAGGCCAGGCCACTGCATGTAAAAGCAAGCAGCCTTATGCTGACAGGCATTGGTGGTTTTTCACTTATTTAAAGAAATAAAAAAATGCAGGCATAAGCTTTTAGTAATTAATTCTTACATGACCTCCAGCTACCCAATATAACACATTTTGCTTTAACTTGAATGAGAATGCATTGATCCGTAAATTTAAATTTTCTATAATCTGCAAAGAACCTTTGGTATGATTATCGGCACGAACAACATACAATGTTTTAAATAGATCTCAGACCTAAATATTACTTTTTATCTCCAAGAAAATATTAAAACATACAAAGGCTCAGCATCATCGACTATATGCCATTTATCAGCCACATACTGTTCTGTATCGACGTCCTGTTCCCTACTATTGAGTGGAGTTCTCACTCTCAGCCCTAATAAACCTCGCAGCACAGAGCGTAAGGCAACTCTCCGGCTACACCAGGTGCTCAAAGAAATCTACCTTATTATTTTAATCACTCTAGACATTAAGACAAAGCATAGAAAGATGAAAACAAGTTACTTTTTATTAAATAACAAGACAAGATTTCATCAGACGAGGTTATACTCCTAAAACAACAGACAATCAAATAAGAAGAGCTACTGCCATACCCAGAGACCACCTTCTAGAATATAAAAGCAAAGACAACAAGAACCACATCCCCCTTGTTGTCACCCATAACCCACATCTTGAAACACTTCGAAAAAATTATAAAAGGACTTCAGCCAATGCTACACAATGACCAACCACTGAAAAATGTATTTCCTGAATCTCCCCTCCTGGCATACAGACGACCACCAAACCTACAGCAGCTAATTGTCTGAAGCTCCCTAAGTGAACCTACAGAAAATGGCACATCTCCATGTCTACAGAAAAGATGTAAAACGTGTGCCCACATTTACAATACAGACTGTATAGTTATACCACACTGCCGACCAGAACATCACATAAAGGGATCATTTTCCTGCAGATCATCTAATGTGGTCTCCCCAATTCTCTGCATGAAATGTCCTGACACTGCACTCTATGTGGGAGAAACTGGACAAACACTCCACCAGAGAATGAATTTACACAGGTGACACATTAAACATGGCAACAGAGATGTTATTGTAGCGGCCCACTTCCACAGCCATGGACACTGTGAGAGGGACTTTCAAGTCACAGGGCTTATAGGCAATTTGAAAACACAGCAAGAGAGAAAAGAATGGGAAGTTAAACTCATGCTAAAATGTAATACATTACAAAATGGCTTGAATAGAGACATGGGTCTTATGACCAAATATGAGGATTGTTTACATCTCCCAGAATGCCACAGACAACCTGTCTACAGACCCACATTGTTTTGAAAAACTCATTACAAACTTCAAAAGACTTTATTGGACAGTTATCTTATCCAAAGATCTTGACCATACATTGTTCTTCTCTCTCTTGTTAAATTAATCCTAGCCTGAATGAATCTATTATTTTTTTACATTTAAGATTTCTCATTTAAAGATTTACCAATGTTGTTTCTTGTCCTAGTGTGTGTATAAACACAGGGAACTCCAGTTTGTGTATTACAATATGCCTGAAGAAGGGGCCTGAGTTGCCTTGAAAGCTTTCATATTGTAATCTTTTTAGTTAGCCAATAAAAGGTGTCATTTTGCTTGGCTTTTCTCTACATTCATAATGGCTAACACGGTACAACACCCTAATACTACTTACTGTAAATAACAATAATAAGCAATAGAAAATAAGATCGATAGTAAAGTCTGGATAAAATAGTCTTTAAAAAAGCTTACTGAAAGGAATCATGCCGTGGTCTCACAACACATGAATGTTGCATGCACCTGATTGGCTGGCTGTCAATATGATGGATGAATTTTTCTCAAACTCTTTAATCTATCTTTTCCCAGATAATAAAGTTTTTTGATGTTGCCTAAAACATTGCCATGTCCGTCTTTCCCAAGCTGTAAAACAAATTAGCACTATGCTGTGAACAACTGTTGTAAAAGTGAGGTGTAAGGGAAGAGGATATGTCTTTTTTATTATGACTAGCGACTGGGAGCCGATCGAATTGGGCTACAAATTCTACGTTTGTGAAATCCATGCTTTCTCTGCAAAGAATTATTTGTTTTTTTAAGTCCTTGAAATGATTTTGTTATCATGGCAGTGATTTGTGCTTACAATAGACCTTTTCGGCCGATGATGAGCTTCCTGTTTAAACAGGGCTGCGAGATGTGAACTCAACTCTTCGGTGCACCTCATTTGATTTTTTCCAGCAAACAAATTTTCAAAACAAACCGTATTTTACGACTCTAATCGGAGTCGGAGTAATAATTATGTTGGCATGGTCATTTTAGATGTGTGATCGGCTAAAATTTAAACAATGCCCATTGTTAATACCAATGCCGTCATTACTCAGTTTGCCAATAGATGTCAGAAGGATGGATGCCAAAACTGAACTCCCCAAAGACAGATTTCGACGTACCAAGGAAATGGCGATACGTTCTGAATTACTTACGGTTCTGGAGCTGTCAAAGGGTTTAAGTCAGTCGACGATGTTAGTCCTGGAAAGTACACCCCACCAAACCAACGTTCCAAAAACCAAGCAAACTTACTGTTATCTGCTTGAACCAACACCGACTTACTATACTCGACCGTCCAGCGGCGTCACTGAAGCATTCGAACATTCGTAGCCAATCATGTGATACTGTGTCCGCGTTTGCCACGTGATGTTCTAAATACAGAGGCAGAGTCCCATTGCATGGTTCTAACTTGTATGGAGTCGAGGTGTTGACGCGAACACCATACATACGGATAGTATCAAATTATATAAGGATGCCTCCTACATCTGAATTCATCTTGTTGGGATTGAGCAAAATATAATAATAAAAATATACAGAATAATTTGTAGAGTTTATACACCATAATAGTGATGGAGAACAATGAGCATGTCAACAGCCTGCATGAAACTGAGACCTCTCTACTATGACAATGCCCCCCGCACTCTCTGGCTGCAGACATAGCAGCGTCAGAATATCGTCTGGCCAGAAAAGCAAGTGTTGTACATGTGGCTGCCTTCTTTCTTCGCTGTGCCGGAGGACTGAGAGCAGTGTATGGTCCACTGCCGTTAGAGCTCCTCCTTGCTGTCATCTTCCCCTGTTTCTGAATCCGCATGAGTGAAATGTCAACGTGTTGACTTCTCGAGCACTCGTTCTCACGTCTGTGACTCGTGAGAGCTGCAGTAAGCACAGCTGGCTGGTCCCAGTCGAGTCTGAGGACATCATGAGGACTGTTCCAGTACGGTGATAAGTTTGTGCTTCACCAATTCCAACATAGTTCAAATTGAAAGCAAGCCTGTGGATGTCGTGGTGCATTCATTAAATGATGTTTTGCCGTACTCATCTGAGGATGCGACTCACTCAATTAAGGGCATATGTGGTACACTTATCCTACAGTCCAAGCCCACTTTCACGTACGGTGACGTCCATGGTGTGTGCTGACGATTTTCACCTTCACATCATTTTTGCAGGTCGCGAGTAGCGGTTCTCACAAATTGCACTCCATTTATATCCTAGTCTTCCAATAAGATTTTGAAATTTGCTGTGACATTTTCACTTTCCTTTGTGTTTCATTTCAGTCACTTGGTAGAATAAAACGTCGTATTTTGCACAAAATTCAATACAGCAGTATTTTGTCTCATGCCTAATATACACTGAATATCCACCTTAATAAAAGGCTAAGTGTCTGTGTATCTGCATGCCGGTCATGTCATTCCAACAGATGGTGCATCATAAACATTTGTAGTAATACATTTTATTACTACAAATGTTTGCGATGTGCCATCTGTTGGAATGGCAAATACAATGGATTTTATTACTGCGTGCATTACAAAATACATTCCAATAGATGCAGCACAACAAACTTTAACAATGAGGTCTATGTTGATGACTTAGATTTTCAGTGCATGATCTCTATGCATATAAAATCCAACGTCTGTCTGTGCGTCTGTCTGCTTTTCATGAAAGAACTACTTGACAGATTTAGATCGGGTTTTTTTCTAAAATTTGCTTGAACATTTTTGATTTTGCGACTTTGCTCCTCGCACTAAGTATCATAGTTTGCTTGCATGAGTGATATTTATAATCCCAGGCCAAGGCTGTTGGCCAAGGGGAGAGGGAGACGTGACGTCAGGAGTGGGGAGCCGGCTGGGACCCTCCATACTGTCCTGTTTCACTACTACGCGGGCGGAGCCGCTGGGGACGGCTAGTTTCATATATTCAATAAATGTATCACTTAGGAAATATTTACATTTATTTGCTCTAAAGTGCAACATGGCCTTGGCTTGCATAACTTAGTAGCCACATGTATGAGACATTTATTTAGTGAGTTAGGAGGATTTTCTAAAATTGGAGGGGATGAGCAGTAGAAGAGGGCACTGTCATCCACTTGTGGCTACAGGTTGTGACAGTGAGGGGACTGTCAGAAGACACATGGAGTTAAAGCAGATGACGTTGCATAGCACCAGTGTCTAAGTATGAGAATGGTGACACCAGAGTCCTGGATTCAGACCCGTTTGTGTGAAGTCTGCATGTTCTTCCTGCGTGTCTGTGGGTTTACACTCCTGTTCATCTCCTGGCCATGAATGTGACCTGTGACAGAATGGTGTCCCACCCAGGGTTGGTTCCAGCCCTCTGCCAGATGTCCCCATTTTCCATAGCTGGAGGTGTAATGATGAATGGATGGCTTCCTGTGAGCACTTCTGTCATTTTATTAGGATTGTCACTCAGGAGGTTTGTAAATCCTGCTCACACACACCACTCTGTTTTACAGGAGGAGAGAATGGGCGTCATAGCCACAGACGCTCGCTACAGGTACAATCTGTCAGCAACGAGTGAAGACCCGGCAGTCATGAGGGGCACCATCAGCAGCATCCTTTCCACCATTGTAAGCCTTTGTATAATAAATGGCTGAAATTCACAGCCCAAAATTCCAGCCTTCTTCATGTATCTGAATCTGCTGTCTTCTTTTTATTTTCTCTCCTTCAAGTATAAAGACAGTGAGTCATCGGTAAGTTTTATTCTTATCTTTATTGGACTTTAAAACAATGAACTTTACCACGATTATATTGTAATTACTTCCTAAATATACAACGTAGCTTGCTAAACTGACCTAAATATATACAGTAAGTGGTCAAAATAATTATCATATCAGCTCAAGCTCTCTCAGTTATACTTGGTTCATATTTATCTCATTTAAGCTCCTTAAAGAACAATTGAATTTTATTCAAAAAGAAACAGTGTTATTATGTGTAACATAAATACAGTAGTAAGGGTCTGTTGAGTGTCCTCTTCTGTACTGATGCAGATTTAGTATGCGTCCTGGTGACATGTTTGGAAAGCTGTCACCAGCGCCCAGCCTGATGTCACAATCGGGACAGTAGACGTGTGTATTTTTTTTTTGTGCACTTTTCTTCTATTTTTATTGTTGCTTGTACATGAGAGGGTAGAATGTCAGTCCCTCATCTACACGATCGATGCACCCCTTGTGTCATTGTAGGCTACCACAGTGCCAGGCGTAGTGACTTAGCGGCCACATTTCCCCTGACATGAAAATTGAAAACTTCTGCATTGTGAGCAGTGCTTAGAGGGCTTTCTGGTCCTTGCACTTCATCGTAATCGTTTTGCCATACAGCTACCTGCGCCACACTGAAGCTTCACATGACTGAATTCGCCAGGCATATCACAGCAGTTTGGTCGTATCTGATTGATGACCAATTGTGATAATCAATTCACATCGTCAACTAATGGCTCAGTTTCAGTTTGTTTTAAAGCTGCCGTTTGCAGCTCCTTGTTTACACACCATTGTGTTTGTCATTGAAGGCTCCACCCCAATCATGAATATTGATGAGTTATGTTAGCATTACCATAAATTGGCAGAAAGCGTAGAAATGTTCCTATTGTTTTACAGCATGATGTTACTTCATCCACTGGATGGTAGTAGAATACTGTCCTCTTAACACAGTGAAGCGTATAATTACACGTCATCGAAGAGTGTGACTCGGTTTTGACCGTAATTACATCGCATTCCTAGCCTGTTGACAGCAAGGCAGTTAAATAGACCGTACATCAAAATGTGCCAGCTCACGTACAGTGTGTTGAAAAAACAAACACATATAAAAGCCATCACATCAATTATCATGCAAAATAATCTGGTTAAAGTTTAGAGGTCATTTGTTGATGCCCCTTGCCACACCTTTTGATTACATTCAGTTTTGGCCTGATCAATGTGTGGTCTTGAAACAAAGTGAAATCCGCACAGAGCAGCCGCTAAGCGAAAAGCAATATGTTTGCGTTGCTTTTAGGTATGACGCGTGATCTGTGGACATGACTTAAAATGCAAAACTCTCTTCTGTTGCATTTTAAACTGATACAAAAATTGTGTACTGCAGTGAAAAGCAATTGAACATTTGGTTGATGTGTGTTATAGTATGACATGATAAAAATGTGACAAAACTAAATGCACAACCACGTGTGTATGTAATGCATTGCAATGTTGTTAATACTTTGGATTGTGTTTAATTTTGTCACAAAAAATCGTACATAGGTGGAGGAAGTGGAGCCATGCAGGGTTATTTGTTGATTTGAAAGAAATTCATAATATAATGGATCAGCATCCTTGTCTTGTGTCTTTTTATGTTTTACAGTGCTGCTCCTTCGAGTGTAAGGTAAGTCGACTTTGTAATGGACTCGATGTTGAGTATTTATTAGCCCAAAAATGTTAACATCGGTACATTTTCACGAGATGGGCCCTTTCTCGTCTACTCATTACTTTTAACCTTTTGCATCCCTCTGTTCTGTTCGTTTTCTACCGTCAGTTAAATCGTCCTAAGGACATGTGGTGTACGGTAGACTTCCTCTCTTGCTCCTCACCTTTTACATTAAAGATTTAGTTCCTCACCTACCTCTAAGAAACCAGTTACCACACTGTATCCTGTTCTTAAAAAACTTCCATTTGTCCTTTCTCCATTTGTAAAAATATCTATCTGATCTACCAAAATTATACCTATCAACATACTCGTCACTAAAGCATTGCACCATGGGACTTGCTCCAAGGCTTTGCATATCTGAAGAGGTTATGGAACTAAGTGCAAAGGGCAGGTAAGTCCTGAAGGACTTGGACGTCATACAGACTTGGGGCAGATTTGTGGATGGTGAAATTTAACGCAAGCAAATGTAAAATATTATATGTAAGACTACGGGGCTCCACTCAGCAACCCCCGGATTTGGTTAACCGGATATACATTTTATCCACATGTACTTGGCACCCTTCTCATGTTTTGAATATTTCTGTCTCTGTATTTCCTCTTCTGTCTCATGTTTTCCAGCCTAGGATTTGTCTGCACCATCTCGTTCGCTTGTATGACATAACATTTTCTTTTTAGGCACCATAGCAGCAAAACTAGGTTAAACCTTTAGGTGGAGAGTCTACTTTTACAATTTGATGCTCATGAAACTTTCAGTGTCCCAGATTATCAAACTATCGAGTGCCACCACCGAGCTGTGGCTCAGTTTGCAGGGGACTTGATGGTTGTGGTCCGGTGAATCCTCTCTCTCGTTTTTTTTCTCCTCTTTTCTTTCTCTCTTGTCTCTGGGTGGGTTGAAGAGGTGGGGGATTGTGTGGGTTCTTTATATAATTTTTGATTTTTATCCCATTAATAATGTCTGGTATTCCATTGTCTAATTTAATCAAAAAATAAATCATCTGTAGATGGCCATGACTATGAGTTGTATTTCTTTTATTTCAAAAGGCTGAGTCTGGAATTATGGGACCAACCGGAGAACCTGGTGCCCCGGTAAAGTATAATCTCTGTTATATATTCAGGCAGAGAAAAAAGTGAAAACTGTGAAAAAAGGCCTGGAAATGGAAATTCTTTTGTGTGGAGTCATCCTGTTCTGATAATCTGACACTCTGTCATGTTACGTTTTGTTGCTTTAAAATATTTCTGATCTTATTAACTTTTTCTGATTAATCTCCTTATGATGGATTTACGTTTTAAACATCAAGGATTCCAGGGGTAGCATTATTTTCTTGATGTAAACTTAAAGTTGAAAAAACCATTGTACAAGGTCCCTTATTATCTAAATAGCATTTCCAGAAATAAATAATAAGAATGGAAAGTTTTGTTTTTTATTGTTTTTTGTAACGGATGCTAGCGAGACTGTGAAGACCCTTCAATAAGTTGCAAGGGGAAATGTGGCTGAGCCACACAGTTAGGTGGTTGAGTGTGAGACAGCATTCAGCTGTTGTCACCAGGAGGAGCTGCGCTCACGGTGTTGTGAAACAGTGTCTGCTTGGTGAAGGTGGGAGTCGACCCTTAGCTCAGGTTGGTAGAAGGCTGCTTCTGATGATAGTCGTAATCCACACATTGTGGATTTGTGGCTGGCCACAGGCAGTTAACACCATGCAAAACTCAGTTGGGTTATGTTAGCCCACAGCAATGCATTTGGCGTAGTCGGCAGGATTTGCATTGTGGATGAGGTGAAGTCTGCTGTGGTGCTGTGCAGACTAGTGGGGTTGAGTAGATAGCTCAGATGATGTCACCTGGAGACACCTCACTGTGCCAATATGCACCCGTTCCCTACAAAAACAGCTATGAAAGTTGTTCTTTAGATCAAGATGATTAAAGGCAAGCTGCTTTAGAGGCCGTTGTTATTCAGACATTGTGGATTGGCAGTTAACATGGTGCAAATCTACGAAATGAGATGGGTTGTGGTGTGAGTTTATGGAAATACACCAGGAGATGCCACAATAAGCAGCATTGACATCAGCCATGAGACCAGCAATGATGTTGTTGCCAATGAAAAATTTACATTTATTCATCCCTCTCTCTCTCTCTCTATATATATATATATATATATATATATATATATATATATATATATATATATATATATATGTGTGTGTGTGTGTGTGTGTGTGTGTGTGTGTGTATATACTCAGCAAAAAAGAAACATACCTTTTTCAGGACTGTGTATTTCAACAATAATGTTTTAAAAATCCAAATAACTTTACAGATCTTCATTGTAAATTATTTAAACAATGTTTTCCATGCATGTTCAATTAACCATAATCAATTAATTAACATGCACCTGTGGAATGGTCGTTAAGACCTTAACAGCTTACAGAAAGTAGGCATTTAAGGTCACAGTTCTAAAAACGCAGGACACTAAAGAGACTTGTCTACCGACTGTGAAAAACACCCAAAGAAAGATGCCCAGGGTCCCTGCTCATCTGCGTGAACGTGCATTAGGCATGCTGCAGGGAGGCATGAGGACTGCTGATGTGGCTAGGGCAATAAATTGCCATGTCCGCACTGTGAGACGCCTAAGACAGCGCTACAGGGAGACAGGAAGGACAGCTGATCATCCTCGCAGTGGAAGACCACATGTAACAACACCTGCACAGGATCGGTACATCCGAATATCACACCTGCATGACAGGTACAGGATGGCCACAACAACTGACCGAGTCACACCAGGAACACACAATCCCTCCATCAGTGCTCAGACTGTCCGCAATAGGCTGAGAGAGACTGGACTGAGGGCTTACAGGCCTGTTGTAAGGCAGGTCCTTACCAGACATCACCAGCAACAACGCCGCCTATGGGCACAAACCCACCTTCGCTGGACCAGACAGGAGTGGCAAAAAGTGCGTGAGTTTCTGCATGACAGCAATGTCAGTGTTCTGCCATGGCCAGTGAAGAGCCCAGATCTCAATCCCATTGAGCACGTCTGAGACCTGTTGGATCGCAGGGTGAGGGCTAGGGCCATTCCCCCCAGAAATGTCCAGGAACTTGCAGGTGCCTTGGTGGAAGAGTGGGGTAACATCTCACAGCAAGAACTGACAAATCTGGTCCAGTCCATGAGGAGGAGATGCACTGCAGTACTTCAAGCAGCTGGTGGCCACACCAGATACTGACTGGTACTTTTGATTTTGAGCCTCCCTTCATTCAGGGACACATTGTGAAACATTTTTAGTTGATGTCTTATGGTGTTGACTCTTTTAGTGTTCATACAAATATTTACACATTAAGTCTACTGAAAGTAAAAACAGTTGAAAGTCAGGGGACGTTTCTTTTTTTGCTGAGTATATATATATATATTGTAAAAGAGAAATCAAGAGACAGCATAAAGGTTTGGGTTTCCGGCCCCGTATACTGAATTATGATCCACAATAATATTAAACAGGTCAATGTACATGAAAAAATATTCCAGAGTGCATGACGACAACAACAGATGGCGTCGGCGGTCATTTTATGGAGGAGGGGCCGGAAGTGGAGGAATGCTGGGAAGTAGCCGTGGTGGAAGATGGGATTGATGACGTCATGAGTAGTGGACGGAGGAAGGGCGGAAGTAGCGTACTGTGGGAAGCTGTAGGAGGGAGGCTTATGGCGGCGGTGCGTCTTTTCTTCTGTAAGAAATAAAAGGAGAAAGGTTAGTACCCCGCCACTCCCTGCTGGAGAATGTCCTCCCGAACGTATTAAGGTCCATCCGCGGTCCCCTACTCACGCCTGCGTGACAATATATATATATACTAGCAGAATACCCGTGCTTCGCAGCGGAGAAGTAGTGTGTTAAAGAAGGTATGAAAAAGAAAAGGAAAAATTTAAAAAATAACGTAACATGATTATTAATGTAATTGTTTTGTCATTGATATGAGTGTTGTTCCCATATCTATATCTATCTATATCTATATCTATATATATATATATATATGTATATATATATATATATATATATATATATATATATATATATATAGCAAAATACATATCTATATACATATCTACATATACATATATATATATATATGCATACCTATCTACATCATATATACACACACATATACATACATACATACACAGACACACACATATATATAATTTGTGTGTGTGTGTATGTGTGTGTGTGTGTGTGTGTGTGTGTGTGTGTGTATACACATACATACAAACATACACACAGGTATATATAAATATATGTGTATATATATATGTATGTGTCTATATGTGTGTGTATAGCTTTGATCACTGAGTGCAAGGGAAAAATAATAAAATGTAGTCTATAAGTTATTAAACAGTAAAACATTAACGTTTTAAGAAGTAAAGGTACATTGAGCACTACTGGAGTGGTTGCGGGTAAACTACATTTTAAAGACGGTATAACAGAAGAGGTAAGTAGTACTAACAGCAGCTAAAATGTATATGGATCATCTCTCAGTAGTAGATCCCTTTTGAAAGGCGCTACACGACGGCTGTGGTATAGAAATTACATTTTCTATGTGAAAGTCCAAATTTCTGCCTCTAATAATGTGCCTTACCAGCAATTAAAGAAAATTAGTTTTGTGTTCTCTGCAGTGTTAAGAGAGAAAGGCTTTGGCTTGGGATAAAAGGAAAAAAAAGGTGTAAAGAAAGGAAAGTTGCGTTTTTCTTTTATATAGTATAGAGAGATGTTTTCGCTGACGATATGAGCGCCTTTTGGGGACAGTCGCGGTGGGTCTTGTGCAGACTGGTGAGACGTCCCAGCTATTAATCGGCTGTGATGGCACTGTCAGTCCTTCACTCCTGTGCGTGTCTTCATAAGAGCTGACGACCTTATAATCGTATACGTGCAAAATAAAGTGCGAAGCGCCTTAATATTATTTTGCCGCAGAAGCGCAGTCAGTGTCTGAAAGGCCGGCACAGCTATGCGCGCGTGCCGGCTGCTCGACTTTTGCTGGGCAGGAGACGCCAGTTTTTGCAGACACGTTCACATGATCAAAAGTCTCCGCGCTCTTTGGAGGTCATTCATATACAAAATACCCGCGCCTCGCAGCGGAGAAGTAATGGGTTAAAGAAGTAATGAAAAAGAAAAGGAAACATTTTAATAATAACGTAACATGATTGACATGAGTGTTGCTGTCATATACATGCCTGCCTAAATAAGTCACCCTCGCTTCGCTCTTACTTTTTTACCGTTCATTTAATCATGGCTAGTGGCGGAAAAATTATAAAATGGAAGGAGGATTACACTGAGTATGGCTTTACCAAAACAATTATTGATGGCGAATCGATTATTCATAAAGCTTGAATTGGTGATCTGTTTTTGTGTGTTAACCTCATATCTTTTCATACTTCTTCTCAAACCAAGGTGGTGCGAGGCTAAAATGAATTGGGATGCGCTGATCAATGTTATCGGTGTACCAGGAAATCATGCATTGACAAAAGTTCCCCTTTGATTGTAATGCAAAGTGTGATTAAATGCATTATTTTTTAACGCGTTATGGAGCACATCCATCGAAGCTTCTCAGCTGTGCTTGTGCTAAGAAAATTAAACATTTTAAAAATAACGTAACACGATTGTCAATGTAACCTTTTGTAAGTAGTGCCTGGAGGATTCAGTGTGGAGAAAGTCTAGAGACAGAGTGTGTATTAACTTGTGGATTTCTCTGTATTTGGTGGCAGTGTGACGAAGTTGCTTCGGAAGACGGCGTTAGCCGCGGAGCTCAGCTCAGAGCGAAATGAGGTAAATGGGAGGGGATATGATGACGTGGCTCCTCCACCCGCCTTAACTGTCAATCCCCCACAAACACAGTCTCTCGGAATTTCCATAAGCACACCCCTTCACCTGCAATTTTAACTTAGTTACAAAGTGATCAGAACTCTCGTTTATATCCTGCGTCCTCTCATTAAACTTGTATCCCGCATTATCCTTGGGAACGAAAAGCACCAGCGGCAGCCTGTCTATTAAGTTAATTTAAAGTTTAGGTTTATACCTCGCTTTGTTTCCGAAGTAGCTGTACTGATGAATATGGTAGTATGTCACTCGCTCGCTTCTTAATGTTTCGCTGCCTTCTTAATTATATAATGCATGTTTTGTTCAGCGTATTTTGGAGCTCTTCCTGGTTTTCTACATAGTGCGTTGACAGTCAGTTCACGTGATTACGTGGGCGGCGTAATGATGTCACACGAAACTCCGCCCCCACGGCGGTCAAGCTCAACTCCATTACAGTAAATGGAGAAAAATACCTTCCAGTTATGACCATTACGCGTAGAATTTCGAAATGAAACCTGCCCAACTTTTGTAAGGAAGCTGTAAGGAATAAGCCTGCCAAATTTCAGCCTTCTACCTACACGGGAAGTTGGAGAATTAGTGATGAGTCAGTCAGTCAGTCAGTCAGTCAGTCAGTCAGTGAGTGAGTGAGGGCTTTGCCTTTTATTAGTATAGATACTATCAAAATAGCCGCGCTTCGCAGCAAAGAATTAGTGTGGTAAAGAAGTAATGAAAAAGAAAAGGAAACATTTTGAAAATAACATAACCTGATTGTCAATGTAATTGTTTTGTCGCTGTTATGAGTGTTGCTGTCATCAAGGATTTGATTATCATTATTTCTTTCAATCAGGTTTGTATTTGGAGGATGTGTTGTGTTCAAGTTATATTCCATGTTTGTCAACCGTTGTAAAGATAATAGGTTTCATTCATCGAAGTGTTCACTACCCAAATCGCTACTCGTGAATCTAAGATGTTTAACAGGCATTCCCGGTATTAAGTTGTGGATTTGCCTGCGAATATTTAGCGGCAGCGTGTCTATGAATGTAATTTAAACTTAAGCTTTACACCTTGCTTTCCTATTGATATGTCTACAAAGGCTTGTTTAGATTCAGAGGGCTGTTCCTTTCTTACTACATCAATAAGCAGCTCATCTTCCTCTTTATCTGAGACATCACACACTGCATGCACGGGTTTACCTTTCCCAGTCCTGCAAAGTCAGTTCACGTGAGCCGCTCGGAGTACATGCATCGAAGGTTCTCAACTGTGCTTGTGCTATCTCATGCGATCTTGCGATGTCCACGGCTTTAATTAATGTTAGCTCAGACCCGGCACTTAAAAGTTTCTCTCGCACTTTTGCTCAGTTTGTGCCAAACACTATTCTATCCCTGCCCATCTCATCTTCGTTTGCATAAGCACAGTCCTTCACCCGCGAATATTTAGCGGCAGCGTGTCTATTGGTTTGCTGCTGACGGACAGCCTTATATGGGCAGGCACTCAATTACGTGGTAGGTGTGACGATGAGGGACGCAACTCCGCCTCACACGGCGACCGAGCTGCAGGCTATGGCCATATATATGTATGTAAGTAGGTTCCAGTTATGACCATTACGCGTAGAATTTCGAAATGAAACCAGTCCAACTTTTGTAAGTAAGTCGTAAGAAATGAGCCTGCCAAATTTCAGCCTTCTACCTACACGGGAAGTTGGAGAATTAGTGATGAGTCAGTCAGTCAGTCAGTCAGTCAGTGAGGGCTTTGCCTTTTATTAGTATAGATATATATACTGTGGAACCTCAGTTCATGAACGTCTCGGAACACATACAAATCGGTTTACGACCAAAAAGTTCGCCAAACTTTTCCCTCTGTTCACGACCACACACTCGGTATACGAACAATCCAGTTTCCCTTTCGGTTTGTGCGCGCCGATGATTTCTGCACGTGTTCAGTCTCTCCCTGTGTAACGAGCGAGCCAGAGAGCAAGCGCAACACACACATGCATGCAAGAGACACACACACACAAAGGCGCGCAAGAGAGACACACACGAGAGAGAGAGAGACACACGCGATCGAGAGAGACGGCTGGACGCATAAGGCATGTTTTTAAAGAGGCAGATTCGAGCATTGTTTTAACCTCGTTGTATTTAATGACTAGCAAAATACCCGCGCTTCGCAGCGGAGAAGTAGTGTGTTAAAGAAGCAATGAAAAAGAAAAGGAAACATTTTGAAAATAACGTAACATGATTGTCAATGTAACTGTTTTGTCACTGTTGTGAGTGTTACTGTCATATATATATATATATATATATATATATATTTATACACACACACACACACATAAACATATATATATACATATCTATACATATACACATATATACACACACACATATATAAACATATATATACATATACATACATATCTACATATATACACACACAGCTATTTCGTATCAGTGCAATACGCTGCTTGTTAAAACGGATAACTCC
>JANRMT010062841.1:2908179-2918724 GCA_026402145.1 Polypterus bichir lapradei | reverse complement strand
GTGTCACATCAGTATTTCTTTTGCTAACACTTATTAAGCATTTGGGCACTCAAGACACACGTTAGTTTAGTTTAACAAGTGCAATTTTCACCCATTCATCCATTTTGCAGGTCTTCAGTGGTCTGGGGCCTTCATAATGCCCGAAACAGGTCAGGCCTGCCAATCTCACATGCCCACATGGCAATCTCTTGTAATCTAGGCACAATGTGGTTTGGTGTTGTCCTGCTGGAAAATGCAAGGATGTCCCTGGAGAAGAAGGCATCTGGAAGGGAGCATATGTATCTCCTAAAATGTATTCATATCTTTCCTCATTGCTGGCACTGACACATGGCCATACTGTGATGACGATGATGGCTTTTGGACCTCTCTGGCATGGAGAACACGACAGCTGTTTTTTTTTTTTACAAATTGGCCTGCAGTTCTTTTCTGCTAAAGTCACAGGTTGAGTAAAGTGGAGATCATGGGCTGGACACATCCGATTTTTACTTTTCCTTTATATGCCTTAGGAGTTTCTCATCATAGCCATCCCGGAATATAATTTGTTCCTGTCAGCATCTCAGGGTGTAAGTTCTTGGATACAATAACTCAATAATGAATCACTCAATCCAAATGAAACTTGGCACCAGCATTAGAACTAGAAACGCAGATAAAGTTCTTTTCATTCATTACAAATATTATTTTACTAGGCTCCAACTGCAGTACAGTTGCTGAAGAAGAATATCACATTTTTCTGCAAAATCGTACCTCTTCATTCCACATAAAACATTGATCTTCAGATTTTTGGCCAAAATCACAGCCTTGCTGAGGGAGAGTCATATGGAGGATACAATGCATTTTTATTAAAAAAACCAGTAACGGCGCACTGCTGTAACGATAGATAGATAGATAGATAGATAGATAGATAGATAGATAGATAGATAGATAGATAGATAGATAGATAGATAGTTTATTAATCCCAAGGGGAAATTCACAATAACGATAACGTGCAGTGAATACGCTTGACTTGAGGAATCCTAGTTTTCATCGTCTTTCTTTCTCTGTTCATTTATCATTCGTTTGCTCAGAGGTTGATGCACTTGCTGCTGTCTGAGCAGCTCTTCTTTTTTCCACCCTAGCGTCCTGCTTCTTCTTCTCTTCTTTCGTCTGCATCTTTTCACGTTAAAACTGATGAAGTCAGGGTTTGTGTTGCAGTTACTAAGTACGTTTTACTTAATTTTTCACTTAAGCTGGCACTTAAGTCTTCGATCTGCCTCCAGAATGATTTAAGATATGAAGAGGTAGGGGAAGTGACGGCGAAGGTGGTAGGGATGAGAACAACGGCCGTATGCATGTGCTGCATGGCCGGCCTGCTGGCCGCTGCCGAGAGTTAATTCTACAATAAAATAAAATAAAAAAAAAGAGGAATAAAAATCATCACCCCCAAAAGCAGATAGTAGACGTCACATAGTATATGTGTACTAAATTTCAGGTCAATAGGTGAAACAGTTTGCCAGCTACAGGTGATTTAAAACCTTGGACAGACAAATGGACAGTCACGCTAACGTATTATATAAGATATTCAGACAATTGGGAGGTACAGTACCTGTAGATTCCAGCTATATGTAGCGTAGTCGGCAGGATTCCAGGTGGTTAAGAATACACCCCTTCAGGGAGTTGCTTGAAGGGAAGGCGGAAATGGCAGTGTCCCCATGTGGCCAGAGGATGAAAGGTGGCAGCCAGTAGCTGGTGTTGTGAAACGGCGTCTCCGGGAATTACTGTCAGAGACGAGAAAATACCAGAAGATGAGAATTGTAGTTAGGGCCAGGACAGGTCAAAACCAGAAGATCTAAAAGAAACATGAGCGAGCGCAGAAAAGGGGCAAAGTCAGAAAGGAGAACTGAGACAAAGCGTAGCACTTGGCCTAAATGAACTGCAAACAAACTAAAGCTCAAGATTGTTGAAGTTTATCCAACCAAGGGATACCAAAACATGATGGATATTCATATTTACAGTGTAACCAGCACTTATGTCACAAATGTGCTAAACTCGGTCACATGACACACCTCTTATGTTGCATAAATCAGTTTCACCTGATTAAAAAAAAAAGATCTAAAAAAGACCCAAAGCCCCCCTCTAAAATGTGTGATTACTACAGCTGTGCAAGCAGCGGCCACCGCACAGAAGCTCCAAGTTCTCCCTGTTTTTCTTTTTGTTTCTAAACCTGCTCTACTTGCATTAGAACTAGAAACGCAGATCAACGTCTTTTCAGTCATTCCAAATATTATTTTACTAAGCTCCAATTGCAGCACAGTTGCTGAAGAAGAATATCACACTTTTCTGTAAAATCGTCCCTCTTCATTCCACATAAAATATCGATCTTCAGATTTTTGGACAAAATCACACACAGCCTTGCTGAGGAAGAGTCATATGGAGAATGCAATGGTGATTGACCTCCAAGGTTATTCCTCTTTTTATTTTTATTTTATTTTATTGTAGGATCAAGTCTTGGCAGCGGCCAACATTCTCATCCCTACCACCTTCACCATCACTTCTCCTACCTCTTCATATCTTAAATCATTCTTGAGGCAGATTGAAGATTTAAGTGCCAGCTTAAGTGAAAAATGAAAGAACACGCACTAAGTAACTGCAACACAAACGCGGACTTAATCAGCTTTAATGTGAAAAGATGCCGACGAAAGAAGAGAAGAAGAAGTGGGGCGCTAGGGTGGAGAAAAGAAGAGCTGCTCAGACAGCAGCAAGCACATCAACCTCTGAGCAAACGAATGATAAATGAACCGAGAAAGAAAGAGGATGAAAACTAGGATTCCTCAAGTCAAGCGTATTCACTGCACGTTATCATTAACACAATCGCAACACAAACACGGACTTGATCATTTTTTATTTTATTTTATTGATTTCATTGAAATCACACAACATTCCATACAAATAGATCAATTCTTACAAAAATAGGATTGAAAACAAATCAACCCGCACCCCTGAGAAGGAGAGCATGGCCAGCAGAGTAAAACTTAAAGCTAGTAAAAATAAGTAAATAAAGATAAATGGAGAAGAAAAAAAAGGGGAGAGAATCTGCTTCCTCTAGTGATTTAAGAGCTTAATGTTATTAATCAGATCCTGCCAGGTTTTGAAAAAGTTCTCCACAGATCTTCTAAGGTACGAATTTGATTTTTTCCACTTTCAAATAGTATAAAACCTCAGTTACCTACTGACTTAGAATAGGAGAGCTGGGATTCTCCCAATTGAGCAGACAAGTCTACTTGCCAATAGTGAAGTAACGGCCATTACATTTTGTTTGTCCTTCTCTGCTTTAAGCCCCTCTGTGAGCCCACCAAACACAGCTGTTAGTGGGTTAAGAGGGATTGGGACACCAAGGCTGTCTGATAGGCATTTAAAGATTTTAGTCCAGAATTATGTTAATTTGGTACACCCCACCCAAAACATGTGGCCCAATGAGGCTGGAGCTCGATTGCAGCGTTCGCAGGTTGGCTCTCGCCCTGGACACATTTTGAACAATTTTAAACGAGACAGATGTGCTCGATATATAATTTTGAGTTGGATAATTGTATGCTTTACAGATATGGAGCTCAAGTGGATTCTCTGCATTGCTACCTTCCACTCCTTTTCTGAGTTATTGAGTAAGAGATCCTTTTCCCATTGTCCTCTGGGATCTTCAAAAGGGAGGGACTGTGAAATAGTTTTATATATTGCAGACATGCTGTCTAAGTCCTTGAAACGGATGAATATTTTTTCCAGCATAGAGGGAGGAGGGAGGTGAGGAAAATCAGGCAAGTTTCTGATTTGAAGGTAGTGAAAGAAATGTGTAGCTGGAAAGTTAAATTTAGAATGTAATTGTTCGTAGGATGCAAAGACGTTGTCTATGTACAGATCTCTAAGTGATTTAATCCCAAATGTTTTCCAGATATTAAAAACTGTGTATGTTTGAGAGGATGGAAAAAGGTGGTTCTCGTGCAGATGTGCCACAGATAAAAGCTTCTCTATCTTAAAATGCTTCCTAAATTGGTTCCATATTCTGAGTGAGTGAAGCACAATTGGGTTGTTAGTATATTGGCGATAACTTACATTTATTGGGGTACAAAGCAGAGAATATAAAGAAGTGCTGCAGGATTTTATTTCTATTGTGGACCAAGCTTGTGTATGTTCATCTATTTGTGTCCATGTCCAGGTTTTTATAGCTTGTGTGTTTGCTGCCCAGTAGTAAAATTGATAGGCAGTGCCATGACACCTTCTGCCTTAGGTCTTTGTAGGGTTGCTCTTTGGATATGTGGATGTTTTGAATTCCAAATAAATGAGGTTATAATTGAATCTAATTTCTTTAAAAACGATTTCTTGATGTGTATTGGAATGTTTTGAAATAGAAAAAGAAGCTTAGGAAGGATATTCATCTTAACAATGTTAATTCTTCCAGCTAGAGTGAGATGAAGGGTAGACCATCTATGAAAGTCTTGCTTAATGTTTTCCATACAGATGGCAAAATTTTGTTGATAAAGATCTTTATATTTACTTGTGATGTTTACCCCTCAGTATTTAAACTGATCTGCGATGATAAAAGGGAAGGAGTCCAATCTGATATTGTGTGCTTGACAATTCACTGGAAAGAGCACACTTTCAGTCAAATTAATTCTGAGACTGGAAATCTTTTGAAATTCTGTTAGTGCTGTTAGGACTGCAGGCCCAGTATTTTGTGATCTGATGTATACAGTACCATAACATCTGCGTATAGAGAGATTTTCTGTTCAAGTCCTTCTCTGATAATCCTCTTTATCTCATAAGCATTTCGACAGTGAACTGCCAGTGGCTCAATGGTTATTGCAAAAAGCAGTGGAGACAAGGGGGCATCCTTGTCTGGTACCACACTGTAGTTTAAAGTAGTCTGAATTAATGTTGTTAATACAAACTGAAGCTTTTGGATTGGTATACAGTAGTTTGATCCATGCACAAATGTTCGGGTCAAACCCAAATTTCTCCAATGTAGTGAATAGGTATTTCCATTCAATCATATCAAATACTTTTTCTGCACCCAATGATAATATCTCTGGGGTGACTTTGTGGGTGAATATATTATATTTAGCAGGCGTCGAAGATTGGAAGCTAAGTTTCGGCCTTTAATGATCTTGTGATATTACCGAAGGCAGTACTTTCTCTATCCTTCTAGCTAGGACTTTGGAGAGTATCTTAACATCATTATTCAGAAGTGAAATTGGTCTGTATGATGCTCATTGTAATAAGTCCTTATTATTTTTAGGAAAGACGGTGATTAATGCTTGGCGAAAAGTTTGAGGTAGAATTTTATTGTCTCTAGCTTCTGTAAATGTTGCTAATAAAAGGGGAGCTAGCTGAGTAGAGAATTTCTTGTAAAATTCAACAGGGTAGCCATCAAGGCCTGCTGCTTTCCCACTCTGAAGTGAATTTATAGCATCTTACTTAATCAGTTTTAATGCAAAAAGATGCCGATGACAGAAGAGAAGCAACGGGCCGCTAGGGTGGAAAAAAGAAGAACTGCTCAGGAAGCAGCAAGCACATCAACTTCTGAGCAAATGAATGGTAAATGTACAGAGAAAGATTATGAAAACTAGGAATGCTCAAGTTAAGTGTATTCACTGCACGTTATTGTGATGTGCACCGTTACTGATATATATATAGTCTATATATATATGAGTCTAAAACAGAACTAACTGGTGAGATTGAGATGGTGGATTTTTAAAATGTGACAGAGAAAGTTAAGTGATTATGACCGGAACCGGAAGTGACGTCATCAGGGCTTGTGACTGGAAGTGATTCATTGAAGCCAGGCGGAATTTCCCATAATGGATCTGCAATGGAAAAAGAGAAAGGACCTTGCCACCCCCTGGTCTGGTGTGGAATTACTTTCCTTTTAAGCCTTTTAACTGCCTCCCATGTGCATGTGTGTGACAGTTAATTTGTCTATCTATCTATCTATCTATCTATCTATCTATCTATCTATATACTGTATATTTTATAGTAACATTCATTCCTAGCCTTTCCCATCTGTCTATTTATTTTATAGAGTGTATAGCGTCTTTCTGTCTGTTTGGAGTTGCACAGTACCTGTTCATGTCCGTTTGTATTTTATTTTATTTTTTACACTATTTATGTGTTTCTTTACTGGTGCAGTTTGCATTAATGATTATTTTTCTTTACTACCTTATTAATTTGACAGGTTGTTTATTTTGTCATAGCTACTGTTGGTACTATTATATAGTGCCTTTCACTGCTCTCCCTCTTCCCTGAACTCTACAGTATCTCTGTGTGTATTTTGTATTTTATTTCTTGGTTTTCTTTTTTTCTATTTGCTGGTTCATTTCTTTTGATGCTGACTCGTATGATTTATTTCTACTGAATCGTTTCATTATTCCTCTGTGTGTGCGCGTGCGTGTGTACCTGCACATTGTCACATATGCCCATCTGAGGATCACCTTCTTCCTGGCTTATTACTTGGTAAGCCAAACCACCTCGGGGCGAGAGGGGGCACTGTCACTAAGGGCATCATCTCTTTCTGTTCCTACAACACAGAGAAGACGCCCAATGAGGACATATCCAACTCTGCCCCGTCCGGTCAGGGGACTTTATACTTGAGGTGCTCCCAGAAGGTGACATCTCTTTGTGGGCCGACACTTGGCAGAGACGGAGCTCTAATCCCAAACCGAGGACTCCAAGAAGCGATTACCTTGCTGTATTTTTCTTTATATGTGCCATCACGTGCCATTTTTGTAAAAAGTCTACTCAGTTAATTAAATGTGGCGACCCGTCTGGTACTCCAACATTTAATTTGGATCCCGTGTCATACCCCGCTTGAACACAACATATTTATTCAGTGTTTATTATGGTCTGTAAGTATTCATGCATTTATTTATTTTCTTCTCTAGCTAGCTGCTCATTTATTTCTCTACTTATCTCTCTGCTGTTTCTTTGTGTTTTAATGCAGTGGATCATTTTGATTTTCTTTAACTCTAATTTAATCCCTTTAACTTTTTCTTTCTTTTTTTCTGACAGGGAGATCCCGGGCTGAGAGGCGTCAAAGGAGCCCCCGGTGATCGCGGAGATGATGTAAGCCCAGTGGGCCGACATCTGAGGGGGGTGGTGTGACTGGAGCCATCATGTTGTGTGTTTGTGTCGAGCAACAGGTCCTCGCCTGGACTGTCAGGTTGTCCTCACTTATCACTTTTGGGCTCACTCTATGCAGATGCCCAGTTGGTTCCTTTAATTAATGAGACGTTCATCAAAATAACAGAATCTGGAGTAAACTGGAGCGTCTCCTGTATGTGGCGCCTGTGGTTTGGCCTCCCTGAAACCAAAGTAGCCATCTGTGAAGGAGCAGATCTGAGATGTGAAGGTGGGAGTGGAGGAGCACACAATGGACTGCAGGAAGACGATCAGATTAGAGAACAAAATGGCCTTTGTGCTTCACTCCTACAACAGCAGGAAGCTTGGACGAGCTTATGGCCGCTTCATCCTCTGCCAAGTAAAGCACCAGTTTGTGTCAGTTTGAGAAGTTCGCTCTGCCAAATTCACTTTACTTTAATGAGCTGAGGCTTCTGTCCAGAGTGACACACAAAGCTGTTTGGCGGTTTCCGACAACGTGGAGGCCGGCTGGCAAGGTCACTTGGTCAGGGGCTGCTAGAAAGGACGTGCAGTCTGATCCTTTACCACTAGGGGGCCACAGGACAGGGGTCGATGTGTTGCATTCAGCAAGCTGCCTGGGACACCAGAGAAATCTGCGAGTTCATCAAAAATGAACGTCAAAATGGTACAAAGTTAGCAGAGTTCAGTTACAAAACGCTAATTAAGAAAACGGCATCAACATGGCGAGGGGCTTTGAGCCTTCACTGAGTTGTTAAGGGAGTCCCTCAGAAACGGGAGGGAAGTGAGAAGAAAACTGACATGAAGCACAGAGCAGGGGACAGGGTGACAGGATCGGATGGGGACAAGACAGCAAGAGGTGGACACAGGAAACACAGGGGGGCAAAGTGGGATCTGATCAGATAAAAATAAAAAGGAGCAAAGGAAGGACACCAGCCTGGCAGCGAGCATGAAAAGGGGGCAAAAAGTGAAAAAGAATCCGTGGTGACCTGCCTGTACCTCTGTCACTTCACAGGGCGACTTGGGACCTGCGGGACCTGCTGGGGCAAAGGTCAGTTGGTGAAAAAACACTTATTTTTACTAAAAAAAGACATCTGTTATATAGTGCCTCTCACATCTATCTAAATTTTTGTTTTATAGCACCTTTCTATTTATATGTATTATATAGTGCCTTTCACATTTATCTAAATCTTTCTGTTTTATAGCACCTTTCTATTTATATCTTTCTATTTTATCGTGTCTTTCACATCTATCTATTTTGTAGTGTCTCTCACATCGATTTAAATCTTTGTATTATAGCACCTTTCTATTTATATCTTTCTATTATATAGTGCCTTTCCTATCTTTCTATCTTAACAATTTTTGCCCACTTATCTCTCACTAACCTTTTCTGTCAAACGTTCTTGAGTGTTCTTGGCCGTATTATTCGTAGCTATGGACTGGCTTATCATTTTTTATGCAGATGATACTCAACTCTATTTCAGTGTTAAAAGTGAAACTTCATCAGAGTTTTCTCAGCTCACAACACTTGCCTTAATGAAACTGAAACCTGGATGGAGTAGAATTCTTTAAAATTAAACTGCAACCCAACCGAACTCCTGAAAATTGGCACTAAAGGGCAACTTAAGAATATGAGCTCCTGCTCAGTCACTCTTGACGGTGATCTCATCAGACCTTCTGATGCAAGGAATCCTGGTGTCATCTTTGATTCCTCCCTTTCTTATTCCACCCAGATGAACCACATTAAGAAACTTTCTTACTTCCCCCTCTCCGTCACATATCCCCGTGTTTGCTCATTGCTCTCCTTTTCTAATGCACAGAAACTTATTTCTGCTTTTATCACATCCTGCATTGATTACTGTAACTCCCTACTGGCAGGTGTCCCTTCTAATCTTATTTCAGAGCTCCAGTTAATTCAAAACTCTGCTGCAAGAGTCCTGATACGGACCACCAGCAACGAGCACATCACAGCCATCCTGCTTGGCATCCACTGGCTCCCTGTGTCTGACAGGATTAGGGTATAAAATTCTATTAATGACCTACAAAGCTTTAAACGGCCTCACAGCAGACTACGCCAGTGAGCTTCTCCATTGCTCTGCTCCTGTTTGCCCACTAAGGTCCTCTGATTCTGTGGCTCACACTAACCTGCGCTCTATGGGTGACAGCAGGGCCTTCAGCTGTATTAGCGCCCAGAGTTTGGAGTGACCTCCCTAAATGAATGAGATCAGCCGACTGCAATCATTCTGTTAAAAAACAACGGAAAACTCGTCTGTTCAGGGAGGCGTCGAACTCAACCTGACATTCTGCCTCCTCTTTCAGTCTTCTTCACAGGTGAATTTGTGTGTGTGTGTTTATCACAAATGATGTGATTTGTTTCAGGCTTTCTTTTAGTATTGAATTTAGTATTTTACTCTGCTTTATTAATTTTTCTCTTTTATTCTATTTAATGCATTGTATATCCTGTATTTATGTGTTCAACTGTTCTATGCAGAAATTATTTGTATCCAACGTCACATATACCCTGCTGCTCTTTCTGTCACTCTGTGAAGCACCTTGAACATTTGAAAGGCGCTATATAAATAAAATATTAATACAGGGCTTCTCAAAGTCAGTCCTGTGGGACCCCCTGTGGCTGCAGCTTTTTGTTCCAATCAGCTTCAGTTTTTAATTGGACTCCTGGGCTGATTTAGTGAACTGTTGTTACCCACATTCTGTGTTTTGAGAACAATATAGAAATTAGAAAACTAAGTTTCATAAAAAAAAAAAAAATATTTAAATGTTCCAAGAAGTTATATGGGAATAATGCATTTTTTTCTCTTTTTAACATCATTTTCATCTTGATTTTCATTCTACCTTTCCAAGTGTTCTAATTGTTTAATTAATCCATTATTTACTAATTAGTGGGTCTGACGCTAAAGGAGATGCAGCCTTTCATGATTCAGTGTTGTTTGCCCAGGTGTCTTTCTCTGCTCATTTTTTAAATGTCATTATTAAGATACAATGAAGGAGCAAACTGGAGAGGGAAAAGAGCAAAATAATAGAAAAACAACAAAATAGAGTTAGGCGTTTAAATCTATAGCAAAAATGGAAATATTTGTAAATGTCATATAAATGTAAAAATCATGCTGCTGTGCTTTTCTAAATGTAGAATAAGAGAAGAGTAAAAAAAAAAAACAAAGATAATTAAATGAGATCAGCGCTCTCAGTTAGCACTGATTAGAAATTTGGTTCGAACAAAAACCAGAAGCCACAGTGGACCCCCAGGACCAGCTTTGAGAAGCTTTGTATTAATATCTATCTATCTATCTATCTATCTATCTATCTATCTATCTATCTATCTATCTATCTATCTATCTATCTATTATATAGTGCCTTACATTATCTATCTATCTATCTATCTATCTATCTATCTATCTATCTATCTAT
>JANRMT010062841.1:2887673-2900999 GCA_026402145.1 Polypterus bichir lapradei | reverse complement strand
AGCCTTTAGAGTCCTGGTGCTCCCTGTTTGTGAGACATGGACACTATCCAGTGACCTGAGATGAAGACTCAACTCCTTCATGTGTTTCTCTTCAGAGGGTCCTTGGGTTCTGCTGGTTTGACTTTGTGTTGCTCATGGAGTCCCAAATGAAGCACATGACCCGTAATGCGAGGGAGCGTCAGTTACGGCACTACGCCCATGTGGTGCCATTCTCCAAGGGTGGTCCAGCTCACAGGATCCTCATTGTTGAGGACCCAAGTGGCTGGACCAGGCCAAGGGGACGCCCACTTAACACCTGGCTGTGGCAGATAGAGGGTAGGAGTGGACCACGTGTCTGCCCCTTGCCAAGCAGGATCCTGAGCTGTACCAGTGCATGCCCCCCAACCTGACCTGACCTGACCTGTTTTTGAATGCTCTTTCTAGATTTGTGTATTGAGACTCTTCTGCTCTAGGATTGCCTCCTTTCTGCTCCTTTAAGCACATTTTGTAATTCTCTTTTTATTTGACTAAATATTTTCAATTTATAAATGGTTTGTGTTGCCTTTTGGGTCACTAGCCGGAGTTTTTTTTTTTACGGTTCCCCCTTTTGTTTTGGAACATTTAAGATTACTTTTGAACTTTAAACCAGCTTTCTTCATTTTAGGGCCTATTTTGGCCAAAGCCTGCAACTAGCAGTTGCAATAAGCTGGACTGGGTGAGCCTCTTTTGGCCGGGCTAGTAAGAGTCCTGACCTGCTGTAGAAGCTTATCTTCTGTGACCGGTCACTTTAAATGTAGTTATGTTCTGTGTTCTTTGTGGGACCCCTGGGGGGGTCCGCCCTCACGCCATCAATCCTGAGCCCTCCCATATGGCTGTTTTTGGCATATGTGTAACTCCATTTCATGACAATGAAGACATCTGGAACAATGGGTAATCTTCACAGAAAGACCTTCCTACCAAAATGGCATTAAGGGCGCACAGCAGAAACTCATTCAGGAAGTCACAGAGGGTCCCAGAAGAACATCCAAAATGCCACAGTGCTGGCCTCAGATAAGGCCAGCGTTCAGGGCTCCATGATAAAAGAGAAACTGAGAAGAAATAGGATTCGTGAGGAGAGCAGCAAGAAGGAAACATCTGCTCTGCAACAGGAACACCAGTGGAAAGAAACCCCAAATGTTGAACTCTTTCAATGACCTAGGGGCCTGCCGTTTGGACCGTAAGAACGTTGGGCCTGCAATAAAATGTGAAGGTGCTGGTGTGATGAAAGGGAGATGCTTTGGAAGCAGCCATCAATAGGGCACTTGACCAGAGTATTCTAAAGGAAGATGTCTGCTCATCTGTCTGTGTCCTGAAGCTGAAGTTTCACTTGGTTACGCAGCGAGACATTGAGCCAAACCTCAAAAGCAAGCAGACTGGAAGTCAAAGTGCCAACTTAAACCCAGTAGTGATGCTCTGGCAGGACCTGAGATAAGTAGTTGACAGCCTACTGGTGTGTCTGATGTGTCGAATGATTGGAAGTGTTTAGTTATGATTATTGTTGCTAAAGGTGCTGCAACCAGCTATTGAAACTGGGGGGCAATTACTTTTACACATGGCTGATGGGGTGTTATCTAACTTGACTTACAAAACCATCCAGTGTGTCTCATAAGGGTCTGTTCTCTAATGTTGCATTTTAGCTAAAGGCCTCATGCTGTTTATTGTGTAAAATGTGAATAAACGGAGGAGATCAGCGAGGGGGCAGTGGGGCTACAGGGCAGAATCATAAACCTCTGTACCTTTGTCCTACTCCGTATTACTTCTTCAATATAGCATCTTTCGCAGCGTGCGCCACTCTCCCCCTTTACACACCAACACAGGTTTGTTCAGCGCCTCGTGTGGAGCGAGGCTCTCGGGGCGTGACAGGCTGATTTATGAACTTCATTAGGTCCTCACATATCACACATAGCTGGCATTCCACAAGGCAGGCATGCCACGACTGGCACACATCATCCAATTTGTTTTAGATGCCACAAAGAGCCCAGGTGCCTAATTGAAAATGAAGTACGAAATTCAAATCGGCCTGTTTCTTCATTTTTTTTTTTTTCTTCATCAAAACAGGGAGTTAAAGGCTTAAAAGGAGCCCTCGGACCACCAGGAGAGGTGGGGCCAACTGGAGAAAGGGTAAGTGGAGAGCATCTCAAGAAGTCCTTTATATAGTGCCTTTCACAGCAAACACCCCAAAGCATACATCCATTATTACACCTGCTGAATCCAAATCTATAGTCAGTCATGAGCGTCAGAGCCAATCCCAGCAGCATTGGGCACAAGGCTGCAACCAACATTGGACGGGACACAGAAAGAGAGGCACTGTGCAAATGTGCATAGCAAGTGAACTGTTACATGTTTCTGTGAGAGGCGCCATATAAAGTCAAGACTGACTAATCTACAGTGTGGAAGCTGAGTACTGAGAGAACTGCTAACATACGTCCATTACTGGGGAGCTGCGGTCGAGAGCGGTCAACCTCAACCTGACACCCAACGGGCACAGGCACTCAGGTGCTGTAGGCACATAGAGATGGAAAGGCACTATATAATAAAATGATAGAGAGAAAAAGAGCTATGTTATAGAAAGGGAGACATATAGGGGAGGTGCCATATAACAGACATATTTGATAGAGAGATAATGAAAGGCATTAGTAATAGTAAGTGGACAGATGGATAATGAAGGACATAAGATGGATACTGCGGATAAATAGATCATTAAAGGCACTATATGATAGAGAGATAGGAAAGGTGCAATATAACAGATAGAGAGCAATAGATGATGAAAGGGACTATAATAATAGTTAGGAAGGACACTGTACAAGAGGTAGAATTTAGATTATAAAAGTCCCTTTACTGTATAGATGATGGAAAAAATAGACAAATAATGAAAGGCACCATATGATAGCTAGAAAGGAAAACTATTATATAAAAGATGGAGAGATAAGTAATGAAAGGCTCTATATAAGAGATAGATTATGAAAGGCCCGATATAGTATAGATAGGTAAATAGACAGACAGAAAAATAGCTGGATAATAAAAGGCACAATACAATAGACAGAAAGATAATTAAAAGCACCGTATAAGAGATAGATAGGGAAGGTGCTATTTAAAGAATGGGGAGAGAGAGATAAGGAAAGGTACTATATAAGAGATTGATTATGAAAGGTTTGATACAAGATTTTTTTTCTGACCCATGCCCAGTATTTCTAAGGCTAGAACACACGAAATCCCTTCAGACTGAGCTCACCCCCTCCACAGCTGGGTGGGCGCCTGTTAAATTCTTAAGTTGAGTATTTTTTGGTGTCAGACCCCTCCTTCTGTCCTCTCTCTATCTTACATTCCTTTCATTTCTAAACCCATGCCATATCTCCCAGCTGCAAGACCCTGTTTTAGTCATCCTCTTTATAATCGCCATGGAGGTACCACATTGCTGGCCTGCCAGCACTAGTTTGCTCACAGTGCTAATGGCCGCTGACCTTATGGACTTCTTCATGAGCCAAAAGTCCTGTTGCTAGTGCCATTTGGGAAATTCTGAAGGTTCAGATTTTTTGATCTTTCAATCTGTTTTCACCTCACTGCATGCTTTTTATGGCGGACCCCCAAATCCTCCTCCTCCTCATTGAATTCCCAGACCCAGCCAGGCTAGCAGAGATGACAATTCATCCAGCATGTCCATCCAAATAAACAGTGGTATCCAATGGGAGTGGCGTATTAGAGACTCCTCATATGGGGACACCCTAGGCAGTCCAGATCCAGTGCATCCTGATTGCACGAGACTCCACCCCCTTTTTCTCTGGGCCAATAGCATCCTGATGACAAGGCAGGGTGATGAGAATTGCAAATGAAACCATGAGGTGGGCATATTGGTCAAACTACAGCACTGGTCACTGCTCTGTTTTGTGTCTTTTTCCTCTTCAGGGGGATGAGGGGTCACTTGGCCAAGGAGTAACCGGCTATCCTGGATTTCAGGTAAGAAGCCCTCTGCTTTTTGTTTGAATTTTTGTTGCTCCGTGATGGGGTGGCACTATAATTTTCAGCCTACAGTTTGTTGATAAGTGTCTTTATATACTCGTACGTTCAGTGTGTGTATTTTTCAAATAATAAAGAACCAGGGTCTTGGCCCCTTGACGTGGTCATCCATCCATGCTTCTTTTAACCACAATCAGATCCCCTGGCAGATGCATCGGGCATTAGGGGAACCAGGTGTGGACAGGGTCCACCAGTTACCTAAATGGGATGAAAGCTGGTCAACTGACTGAAAACCAAGGCAGCTTGAAAGGGAAAAAACCAAGCTCTGGCCCACAGCAAGAAGTGCCAACCACTGTGCCAGGATACTAAATAAAAAATGTCAACACATATACAAACATAACAGATAGTGGGCAAGGCTATCAGAGTGGCAGGCAGTGGAATACTGTAATGGGCAACAGGTGGATATCTGGTGGTGGGGAGACATTTGGCACATCAGAACGCTAGCTTGTGGGAACATGAACATGGCAGCTCAGGATCAGGTCATTCTGGGTAATGGAGCATGGGGGGTTACAAAGAGGGAACCACTGGTGCTGCTAAAGACCTGCATGTGGCACCAAATGACTTTGTAGCTTCTCACCCTGTAACCCCATAATGTGCAGTGGTTCAATGGTTCTGCCTGGCAGCCCTTATCTTCTGATGAGGGGTCTCTGCTAAGGAATTTGCTCCCGTTATTGCCATCTTCCAGGCTGCATTGCTGACCTCGGGGACTTTAGGATTACAGAAGACCCTTTCAGTCATTGGAGCCAAAGGAGATGGTGGCCGATCAGGACCTCCTGTGAAGGACCCTCTGTCAGAGCAGCAGACTCTCTCAGAATCGCCACGCTCAGCCCACTTGTTACACTCGTCCCAGCGAATCCACCAAACACACGAGGCAACCCCAAATCTGGACCCCGACGTGGCCCCCAAAGGCAGGCCAGAGAGGTCTTCTAAAGGGACTTATCTGTTGGTTTAGGAGTCAGGAGGTGACATGGGGCAAAGAAAAGGAGAAAGGGATGGGGCAGGAGAAGATGGGGGTCTGGAAATGAGTAGAGTGGATACAGAGAGCCAATTAGAAAATAAGTGAACCATTTAAACGAGTGAAGACTCCAAAAAGTGTCTGTAATTAATGCTTACTTCCATAAGACACTCCACTGCTTTTGTATTTTTATTACTTGTATGATTTTCTGTTTGTTTTTATTGCTTTATAATTGTTACTCTTTCTTCTGCTTCACGTTGTGGCTGTTGTCACATTGCTCAGCTTGCTCAGCAGTGCAGACAGATCCACTGCCCGACTGCCATTTTATTGTCTTATCTGCTGTTTGTTCTGCTGCAGGGATTCCCCGGACCCCGAGGCCAAGTTGGACTAAAGGTAAGGCGCTTTATATCTCTGAGCTTGTGGGTTCAAATCCCACTACTTACACCAGTGTGTGTGACCCTGAGCAAGTCACTTCACGTGCTGGTGTTCCAATTGGAAAAAGAGACGAAATGGAACCAGTCAGTCATTTTCTAACCCTTTTAATCCTAAACAGGAGGTCTGCTGGAGTCTATCCCAGCTAGCACAGGGTGCAAGGAAGGGACAAACCCCGGACAGGGTGCCAGTCCATCGCAGCACTAGCACACACACACACACACCAGTCATACAACAGGGCCAAATTAGAATCGCTACCTCACCTAACCTGTCTTTGGACTGTGGGAGGAAACCCACTCAGATATGGGGTGGGAGGATTTGGATGAGGTGCTTTCCTCTGTCATGTCCAAAGACATGCAGGTTAGGTGAATTGGTGATTCTATTGTATCTCAAATGTTGTAAGCCACCTTGGTTAAAGAAGCCAGCCAACAAAAATGTTAGGGACTTGGAGTCCCAAAGCACGTAATTCCTGCCAGTTCCAAAAATTCCCAGTAGTGAGGGGCTTTGGAAAAAACCCTGGCCAGACACAAAAAGGGCTTTGTAATCTGATGAACGCCGCTATTTTGTGTTACTCTCATCTCCAGTACCTAACATAAATAGGGTTAGGGATGAGTGCATCCCAGTATTCAACAGGAGACGCAGCGCTAATGACATCTGATTGCTGATGGGTTTAAAGGTCATCCAAAACTATGCCAGGTCATCTAACTTTCCAATCTCTCAGATGCCATGATCAGGTTTTATGTATGCTATTATTTAGTGTACTGTAATTTTGTACTTGTAGTGGGCATCTGTTGGTGAAGAGAGACTCACTGACGTTGACTTTGCTGACGATGCTGTGATCTTCACAGAGTCAATGGAGGCTCTGATCGGGGCGCTTGAGAGACTGAGTGAGTAGTCTGTGTGTCTGGGCCTGTGAGGGTCTGATAAAAACCAACATCCAGGCCTTTAAAGACCTCTTGGGCACGGCCATCAGCAGTGTGTCTGTCTATTGAGAGAGTGTTGACCTCATCGAGAGGTTTACTGACCTTGGCAGTGACATTCATGTGACTCTGGTGACTCTTTCTATGAAGTCAGTAGATGGATTAGGAGAGCACGGGGGATCATGAGGTCACTGGAAAGGAGTGTGTGGTGCTCCTGATATCAGCAAAAGGACAAACGTCCAAGTCTTTAGAATCCTGGTGCTTCCTGTTTGTGAGACATGGATGCTATCCACTGACCTGAGATGAAGACTGGACCCCTTCATGTGTGTCTCTCCTTGGGTACCGCTGGTTTGACTTTGTGTTGCTCATGGAGTCCCAAATGAGGCACATTACCTGCATTGTGAGGGAGTGTCAGTTACGGCACTACGGCCTTGTGGCGTGATTACCCAAGGGTGATCCGGTTTGCAGGATCTGCATTGTTGAGGACCCGAGTGGCTGGACCGGGCCAAAGGGACACCCACATAACACATGGCTGCAGCAGATAGATGGTCATGGGACTGGACCGCGTGTCTGCCTAGGGAGGGTTGGCATCAGGGACCCCGAGCTGTTTTTGTTATGTCTGTAGGCTCCCCAACCTGACCTGACCTGATTGGGCGTAATTGAGGCTGAGAGTTCTGTTGCTTTTATTATTTGCTTGAATTTTGTAATGGTTCATATGTTGTGTTTTGGTTTACAATGACTTGAATGCCATTTTAGGTCCTCAACTGCCACCATTTTGTAATCCTGTCATTAGGTCCACTTCCCGTGTGTTTAGAGGCCCGGTCACTGAAGTCATGACCTGTGCTTTACTGACACAAGACTTCTGAGAAGTCATTTCCTTATCTGATCCGTGGATACGAGAGCTCTAAGGAAGCCCGTTCAGCGCTCTTCTCGTGTGTTACTTTCAGTTTTGACCTCTTGCTTGTTTTCTCAGCTGTGAATCTTGTGTCTCATTTTGGCTTCAGTTTCCTTCCTTCTCAATCCCTTTTCTGTTTTCCTACGTGTGTCTTCCAGTTGTGCTCAGAAAGTTTATCTGCCAGTAAGTTGACTTTGTGTTTTCGGTTCCTGGTTTATGATTCCCATCTTGTGCTCCTTATTTTAATGATTTGGTTGGCTCAGACTCCCCGTTTTTGACCTCTGCCTGTTTCTGACTCTGCGTTTCTTCTGGTCACTTTCCTTCTCCATGACCTCTTCGACAGGACTGTTCCAGTTTGCCCTTTAGTGCACAAGCCAGAGGTTTATGGTCATCCTTCTCCTTGTGGAGCTTTTTGCTTTATTTTGGGACTTTTCTAGTTATTTTGCCAGCTCTGCTTGGTTGTGGCCTACTAGACTAGAAGCCAGCAGTTAGCAGTGAGTAGTAGGTGCATTGGTGCGAGCCTCTTCAGGGCTAGCCAGTGAAGATCCTGCCCTGATGTGTCGCTATATCTCTGGAGGCTTCACACCCATGTTTATGACTACCAATTACAACAGATAAAGCCTCCTCTGAGCTGATTACACAACACTATAATAATAATAATTCTTTGCATTTATATATTGCTTTTCTCACTACTCAAAGCACTCAGCAATTGCAGGCTAAGGGCCTTGCTCAAGGGCCCAACAGAGCAGAGTACCTTTTGGCATTTACGGGATTCGAACCGGCAACCTTCCGATTGCCAGTGCAGATCTCTAGCCTCAGAGCCACCACTCTGCCTCACTACAGGTGACGCTTCCAGACTCCCTGACTGAAGCATTGCGTCTTCTCTTTTGTGACACTAACTGTTTAATACCCTGTTTCCAAGTTGCTCCACGGCAGCTTTCAGTTGTCCAAGTTTACGGATCTCCCCCAGAGTCTCAAGTATGTGTTTCTTCTTCTAACTTCATGTTGATGACTTTCTGGTGAGGTTCCACTGCGTGTTCTTTGATTTTGATTTCATCGTTGTTGCTGTTTATGCTGTTGCCTTTGTGCTGGTGATGACCTCTGGGAAGAAAGAAATCTGCAGTGCATCCTTTGGGATATCGTCAAAGATGGAAAGTGTAAATTCAGTTTGAATGGTGTGTCGCGAAAACCCCGATGAGACATTAAGAAGGTTTGGGCCAGCCACCTGTATAATATGTCCTGGCTGCAAAAATGATTTAAGAAATGATATACAGATCTTTCCAGATCGGAGTCCACATCTGAACTGCAGGTACAGAGACAAGATGGCCGCTTTAAAGGCCAGTGTAGGAAGTGACGTCCTCATAGGCTGGACTGGAAAATTATGTTATCAGAGGCGTGACCGGAAGTGTCATCGTTGAAGGCACTGGAACCGGAAGTGATGTCATCACAGGCACTGGAACCCTGCGGGATTTCCTAAGAATGGTCTGCAAGGGATCGAGAAAGACAGTTAGTGCACCCTGCCGCCCCCTGGTCAGATGTGGAATTGCCATTATTCAAGCCCTTTAGTTGACTCCTACTGGCACGTGTGTAACAGGTGTTTAGAAAAGCTCTTCACAGCACCTTCCCAAACACAGAGCCCTGGCCAAGGGATGAGATCTGCCAAGAGGGAGCCTCCATGTCTGAACTGTTAAATTTGGTTCTGTCTTGTTAGACGCAGCCACAGTCTTCCTCGATATCCAATGCATTCTAACATTATGGTTTGGTTGGACACTGAAACTGATTTTGAAGCACAGTAATCTCGTGTTTTATTCTGCATTTTTAGGGTACCAAAGGTTTCACTGGACTGAAGGGTGAGCCAGGACCACCCGGAGACAGAGGAGAAGATGTAAGTTCTTTGTGTTGTTTATCATCATACAGTTTCTTAAATGCAGTTAAATGAAAGGAGCAATTAATGAGAAAGAATAACCGGGTGACTACTGCAACCCACTGAATCACCCTGTGATCCTCCTTCCAGAGTGAGGATGAGTGAAATTGAGAATCAATCGATAAATACACTTAGCGACCGACTGTCCAGGTGGTGAGGGTGCCTGGGGGGTATTGGGGGGCACAGGGCTGATACATGACAGCGGGTGGGTCCTGCAGGCTCAGTACTTTAACTGGGCACAGCAGATCCTATTCCAGTGCCAGTGTGGGGGCACCATGCCACCTCTCTCTGAAGGCTACCCCTCAAGTATATCAAGTAAGGCAGAGAAAAGTCAAAGGGACAGATGGAATATCAGGGAGCTGTTTGTAGTCAGGTGTTCCTCTGATGACACCTTAGAACTTTAGAGCTGTGATTTGTGAGATGTTCACATTTATTTCTTCTTGTTTTTGACGGTTGTTTTATAACACAAGGACATGCAATTCCTGATTTTCCCATGTCTGGACTATTTAACACAGTCATTTTTATTTTCAGCACGTTTTGGTATTTACTTCAACTTCATTTTATTTTTCATTGGGTCAGTTGGTAGAGACGGGGCCTCAGAAATTGCACAACTCGTCACACCAAAGGTGTTGTAAAAGCCAGCTGTTATCCATGGCTCTGTATTTATCTGTATTTTAAGTTTTATTGTCAATTTTGAATTCTTATTTTTCATATTTTTATTTCTGATATTTTTCATTATACACTGCATTATGAGCTCAAGAGTTCCTAAGCACACAAGTCTGGAAGAATACTCAAAACGTCCACTAGAGGGGGAAAACGCCATCAAAACCCTGGATAGTTACTCAAATGGCAACGTAGTATCTTTATTCTCAGAAGCTCTGTGAAAGAAAAATAAGCATCAAAGGAGCACAAAGTTACTGAAGGCAATGCTTTGGAAAAAGGAAATTCCAAAAGCAAACAAAGTCCCAATCACAAATCCAAAGAGTAGTACAGGGGTCAAAAAATCCAAAAAGAAATTCACAAAAAGCACAATAACCAAAATCACCAGAGAAACTCACCACACCACGAGCGCATTCACAATGAACCACCAGGGACTTTATAGGGCTGAGGGCAGTCTCGTGACAGTGATGGGCAAGTGACCACACACAAAACACACAAAACACAGCAGAATACACGTGGGCACAAACAAATGAAATAATCGATAAGCAGTTAACATGGAATAAGAGTAAAGTAAGCTTTAAAAAGAGCTTTTGAACCCCAGCCAGAGAGAGAACCCTGGCAAAAACATGACATCCTGTCTCTGTTCTGTCGCTTTGTGGGTGGAGCCCCCAGGAGGCGGGGTCACCCTGACATCACTGCTACTGGCCCTGCCCTCTCACTATAAAGGGCAGCGAATAGGAGGGATCCAGTGGGAGATTACTGAGATGTATTTGGAGGATTGTAGAGATGCTTACTGTTTTGTCTGACTTTCTGTTCTTCTTCTTATATTTTGGGTTTATTTTTTTTGACTGTTTGCTCTTTTGAGAATTTTGTTGAACTTTTTTCCCTTTTGTTAAATAAATCCTCATTTAAAAGTATTCTTTGTTTTTCCTTTTGTGCACAAGCCAGGGGTTTACAGTCATTCTGTTCCTTGTAGAGCGTTTTGCTTTATTTGGGGGATTATCTAATTAATTAGTAGAAAATTTTACTTTACTTACTAGTTCTCCTTGTGTGTTTAATCTATTAAAGTATGTGTGTGTGTGTGTGTGTGTGTGTGGTTTATTGTTATTTTTGTTGTTTTGAAGTACTGTCATTCCTTGTCATTTGTGGGTGTTAAGGGTGCAGGAGCCACAGAAACGTGAAAATCTGCAAATACATTTTGGGGACCCCACCTCATCTCCTAATACTGTACTGTTAACATAAAATAACATACAATTGATTATTTTACAAATTCTATGTAATACAGTACCAAACACAAACACACACACACACACATATATATATATATATATATAGATCTTTCAGGGGGCGTTTTTGATTTTATTTTTTAATGTCTAACTTTCCAATCAGTTATTTTGAATCTGCAGTCCTTGCTGACTTCATTTTTATTATTTTTCAGAATTACCTTCCCGGAAAAGAAGGCCCAGCAGGGCCAAAGGGATACCCAGGACATCAAGGTGAAAATGTACGTCTCCTCTGCTTGCTTGTTTAACGTTTGTTTTGTATTCACTGTAAAAAAAAAAAAAGAATACATTTTAGAGCTTATCTTTTTACATTTTTAAAGGGGTTAACAGGAATGACCGGACCTTCAGGGCCAAATGTAAGTAAAATGAAAACCATGGACTCCTCATTCTGTTCACCTGCAGAAAGAATAGAAGAGAGTGGGGTGGAGAACTTGACAAATGAAGGGCATTGTGGGGTTAGTTATGTTGTAACCCTAACATGGACTGCAGAGCTCAGATTCACGTAACGCCCTTTACTAAGGCAAGTGGCGGTTTATTTTATTTGAATCAGGTTTAGAAAGCCAGTCTCAAGCTCTGTTATTAAACCTTTCTAATTCCACAAACAAACGCTTTTAGTCTCACTATAATGCACAAATCTCTAGAAATGTATTGAATAATGAATGAAAGGAAGAAAAAACAAATATAAAGACGCACACATTTACCCCTTTACATATTGCAACCCTAACCACTCCACAAGTACACACCTAAATATTGTAAAGCACATGTAAAAAGGTCTGGGGCAGTCACCCGTATCTCACCGTATCTTGAATATTTTCTAATTCAGTTTTATTGAGTGTTCCTGCTCACGCTGAATTAGTATGCGCCTTATGGTCCATGATGTCAAAGCCACACTGACAAAAAAACAGAGACATACGTATATATGATATTTGGAGTAATTCATATTATGAACTGTATAGTACATTTCGGAAAACCTTGTGGCACTGATTATTCATATTATTCATATTCATTCGCATAACATCTTGCGCTTGTAATCAGTGACCGCGTTTTAAATTTTTTTCGATCTTGCCAGTGTCCACTTTTGGGTGCATGGGGTGTTTCTTTTGTATTCCAGGACATGCAGTGGACAGAAGGTCAGTTCCGCACAATAGGGAATCATCAGATTCAAATGTTAACAGTTCCCACACACCCAAGGACCATCCTTTCTATGTTTCCAACATGTGTACCTGTTGCAATGCACACACGTCTCTCTGTGCTGTTTTACTATTACACTGAAGGGGCTGGGGAAGCGGCGGTATTGGAACAGAAGCTTGTCGATGTTGCATCCTCTTTGCTTTATCCATCGCCTTTTCTTGTAAGAAGCGACAACGAAGCTCCTCTGTAAGGTGAGCCATGAACACTCTTCTTTTCTCAGTGGCCCCCGTGCATGCCATATACAGTAAATGTGCGTTGATCGCCGCCAAGTCATGTGTGTTATAGCGCATATTTTGAAGAAATCATTTTATGACCTGAATTGTACCAATCAGAAAACATCATCACACTAATGCAATATTATTTGAAAATGAACAGCGTCAGATCGGGTGTAAATGTATGGCATTTCTAAAAGTTTGCTCTTTTTCAGTTTTATTCTCTCACTCACGTTCATGCACTCCCTTGCCCCCACCCCGATCTTACTGCAACTAACATCGCCAGTATAAATTCACACCCGATCTGACACTGTTCACTTTCATATAATATCGCATTAGCGCGACGATGTTTTCTGATTGGTACTATTCAGGTCATAAAATGATTTCTTCAAAATGTCACATACACTCACCTAAAGGATTATTAGGACCACCATACTAATACGGTGTTTGACCCCCTTTCGCCTTCAGAACTGCCTTAATTCTACGTGGCATTGATTCAACAAGGTGCTGAAAGCATTCTTTAGAAATGTTGGCCCATATTGATAGGATAGCATCTTGCAGTTGATGGAGATTTGTGGGATGCACATCCAGGGCACGAAGCTCCCGTTCCACCACATCCCAAAGATGCTCTATTGGGTTGAGATCTGGTGACTGTGGGGGCCATTTTAGTACAGTGAACTCATTGTCATGTTCAAGAAACCAATTTGAAATGATTCGAGCTTTGTGACATGGTGCATTATCCTGCCGGAAGTAGCCATCAGAGGATGGGTACATGGTGGTCATGAAGGGATGGACATGGTCAGAAACAATGCTCAGGTAGCC
>JANRMT010062841.1:2862432-2872609 GCA_026402145.1 Polypterus bichir lapradei | reverse complement strand
ATCTATCTATCTATCTATCTATCTATCTATCTATCTATCTATCTATCTATCTATCCATTATATAGTGCCTTTCATATTTATCTATCTATCATATAGTGCCTTGTCTGTTTATCTATCGCTATCCCTCTTTCATGTCCCCCATCCTCCTTTCTCAGCGGCCTTATCAATGACGGATGGACTTTATTCGGTGTCCGATCGTTAAATGGCTCTGCTCTAAGTCTGCACTTTATTCACAATGTCCCCTCTACAAGGTGAGAGTGATCAAGTGTAACAGCAGCGCCCCCCATCTGTGATTCACTGCCTAGGTCTGTTCATGAGGCTCCAGAGGCTCTGGCTGTGGTCCTGAACGTTTTTTTTCCTCCTTGTATCTGAGGTCTGCTATCCATGTGTGTTCTTCTCCCTGTTCTTTACTACACTGTGCCCGGAATTCCAGTATGTTCACAGGCTGAGCCCACCGTCCTACCGGTATTTCCACCTGATTTGTCCATCAGTGTCGTTATTTTAATTCATTTTTATCATCTTGATCCGCCTACCTTGTAAGTTGGCATGGTGGTCTTGCTTGTTGTGATGTTTACTATCGTGAAAGGCGCAATATGAAGCAAAGCAGTATTGAATGCTTGGCATGGGCAAGGCTAGCATTGCATCTTTATGTTGTTCTGCCAGTTTAAGTGCTGTAAATGTTCATTTCCGCTGGCACAGTGGTTTCTCTGCCTCCACCCAATTCCAGTGGACTCGTTTTCAATTCCAGCCCTGGCATTGTCTGTGTGGAGTCCACATTTTCTTTCCCTGTCTGCGTGTTCTTTTCTCCCATTAGATAGATACTTTATTAATCCCAGGGGGAATTCACATAATCCAGCAGCAGTATACTGATGCAAAAAAAATAAATAAATTAAAGAGTAATAAAAATGCATGCAAAAACAGACAATAACTTTGAATAATGTTAGCATTTACTCCCCCGGGTGGAATTGAAGAGTCGCATAGTGTGGGGTCTCCTCAGTCTGTCAGTGGAGCAGGACGGTGACAGCAGTCTGTCTCTGAAGCTGCTCCTCTGTCTGGAGATGATCCTGTTCAGTGGATGCAGTGGATTCTCCATGATTGACAGGAGTCTGCTCAGCGCCCGTCGCTCTGCCACAGATGTTTAACTGTCCAGCTTTATTCCTACAATAGAGCCTACCTTCCTAACAAGTTTGCCCAGGCGTGTGACGTCCTTCTTCTTTATGCTGCCTCCCCAGCACACCACCATGTAGAAGAGGGCACTCACCACAACCGTCTGGTAGAACATCTGCAGCATCTTATTGCAGATGTTGAAGGACGCCAACCCTCTCAGGAAGTATAGTCGGCTCTGACCTTTCTTACACAGAGCATCAGTGTTGGCAGTCCAGTCCAATTTATCATCCAGCTGCACTCCCAGATATTTACATGTCTGCACCCTCTGCACACAGTCACCTCTGATGATCACGGGGTCCATGAGGGGCCTGGGCCTCCTAAAATCCACCACCAGCTCCTTGGTCTTGCTGGTGTTCAGGTGTAGGTGGTTTGAGTCGCACCATTTAACAAAGTCCTTGATTAGCTTCCAATACTCCTCCTCCTGCCTCCTGATGCAGCCCACCATAGCAGTGTCGTCAGCGAACTTTTGCACGTGGCAGGACTCCAAGTTGTATTGGAAGTCTGATGTATGTTGGCTGAACAGGACCGGAGAAAGTCCAGTCCCCTGTGGTGCTCCTGTGCTGCTGACCACAATGTCAGACCTGCAGTTCCCGAGACGCACATACTGAGGTCTGTCTGTAAGATAGTCCACGATCCATGGCACCAGGTATGAGTCTACTCCCATCTCGGTCAGCTTGTCCCTGAGGAGCAGAGGTTGGATGGTGTTGAAGGCGCTAGAGAAGTCCAGAAACATAATTCTTACAGCACCACTGCCTCTGTCCAAGTGGGAGAGGGATCGGTGTAGCATATAGATGATGGCATCCTCCGCTCCCACCTTCTCCTGGTATGTGAACTGCAAAGGGTCGAGGGCGTGACGGACCTGTGGCCTGAGGTGGTGAAGCAGCAGCCGCTCCATGGTCTTCATCAGATTTGACGTCAGAGCAACAGGCCGGAAGTCATTCATTAGGACATGCAGGTCACATTAACTGCTCACACTAAACCAGCATAGTATGACTGAGAATTTCTATGCATGTCAGTGTGGCCAGTAATGCACTGACACACCATTCATGGTTGGTTTCTGTCTTGTATTCTTGTTCTGCTGGGATTGGCTCTGGGCCTGCTGTGACCCTGAAGTGGAGAAAATGGTCAGAGGAAATGGAAGGATAGATAAAACTTTTCATTTCACTTGCCCTGAAGCACAGATGGGCAACCACTTGTAAAAGTTCATACTGACCCAGCTTGAGGTCTGCTCACTGCAAAGAGTTTTTTTGTGTTGCCCATCATGCCAACCTCATCCTTTCTTTTCTGGAAGGTGCCCAGCATGAGAACTTAAAAGCCAGAAATTCAAGTCTGTGGCACAGCGCACCCTGTCTGCTGGGTCAGTCCATAAAGCCCCAGCATAGAGTGGTATGTCACCTAGTTGATGAAAGGGGGGCTCTGTTCTGTGTCAGATCATTACATGAGCTTTCAAGCCTGGGGGCTGCCCATCATTCAGAATGTGCCCCCTGGGCAGAACTGCCATTGTATTGTTTTCAGGAGGGCTGTTATATGCAGTGAAGTCTCAAATACTTTTCAACCAGACTGAGTTAACGGCTCAATCTACCATAAAGTTTAGCACTGCAGCTCCTCAAGCATGGCATGTGTTCACATGGCAGGAATGTCTAAACCTGCTGATTTGATGCCCCCTTGTGGCCAGAAGGTGCCACTGCTTGTTCTGCATTCTCCATGGTTTCCTTAGTATGTCTTTGTGAACAAATACTTCTTCTTCTTCATCTTTCAGCTGCTCCCGTTAGGTGTTGCCACAGCGGATCATCTTCTTCCATATCATTTTGTCCTCGTCATCTTCTTCTGTTACACCCATCACCTGCATGTCCTCTCTCACCACATCCATAAACCTTCTCTTAGGCCTTCCTCTTCTCCTTTTTCCTGAAAGCTCTATCCTTGACATACTTCTCCCAATATACCCAGCATGCATCTCTCCTCTGCACATGTCCAAACCAGCACAATCTCGCCTCTCTGACTTTGTCTCCCAACCGTCCAACTTGAGCTGACCCTCTTATGTCCTCATTTCTAATCCTGTCCATCCTTGTCACAGCCAATGCAAATCTTAGCATCTTTAACTCTGCCACCTCCAGCTCTGTCTCCTGTGCCACCGTCTCCAGCCCATATAACATAGCTGGTCTCACTACCGTCCTGTAGACCTTCCCTTTCACTCTTGCTGATACCCGTCTGTCACAAATCACTCCTGACACTCTTCTCCATCCACTCCACCCTGCCTGCACTCTCTTCTTCATCTCTCTTCACAATCCTCATCACTCTGTACTGTTGATCCAAGTATTTAAACTCCTCCACCTTCTCCAACTCTACTCCCCTCATCCTCACCATTCCACTGACCTCCCTCTCATTCACACACATGTATTCTGTCTTGGTGGTCCTACTGACTTTCATTCCTCTCCTCTCATATCTCCACCTCTCCATGGTCTCCTCAACCTGCTCCCTACTCTCACCACAGATCACAATGTCATCAGCAGACATCACAGTCCACGGGGACTCCTGTCTAATCTCATCTGTCAACCTGTACATCACCATTGCAAATAAGAAAGGGCTGAGAGCTGATCCCTGATGTAATCCCACCTCCGTCACTCCTACCGCAGACCTTACCACAGTCACACTTCCCTCATTCATATCCTGTACCACTCTTACGTACTTCTCTGCCACTCCCGACTTCCTCATACAATACCACAGCTCCTCTCGGTCACCCTGTCATTTGTTTTCTCCAGATCCACAAAGACGCAATGCAACTCCTTCTGTTCTTCTCTAAACTTCTCCATCAACACCCTCAGAGCAAACATCACATCTGTGGTGCTCTTTCTTGGTATGAAACCATCCTGCTGCTCACTAATCATCACCTCACTTCTTAAGTGACCTTCCACTACTCTTTCCCATAACTTCATGCTGTGGCTCATCAATTTTATCTCCCTGTAGTTACTGCAGTCCTGCACATCCCCCTTATTGTTAAATATCGGCCCACCAGTACACTTCTTCTCCACTCCTCAGGTATCCTCTCACTTTCCAAGATTCCATTAAACAATCTGGTTAAAGACTCCACTGCCATCTCTCCTAAACACCTCCATGCTTCCACAGGTATGTCATCTGGACCAACAGCCTTTCCATTCTTCATCCTCTTCATCACTGTCCTTACTTCCTCCTTGCTAATCTGTTGCACTTCCTAATTCACAATCTCCAGATCATCCAGCCTCTTCTCTCTCTCGTTCTCTTCATTCATCAGCCTCTCAAAGTACTCTTTCCATCTTCTCAGCATACTGTCCTCGCTTGTGAGTACGTTTCCATCTTTATCCTTTATCACCCTAACCTGCTGCTCATCTTTCCCAGCTCGGTCCCTCTGACTCGCCCACCGGTCCTTTTCTCCCCCTTAGTGTCCAGCCTCTCATACATCTCATCATACGCCTTTTCTTTAGTCTTCGCCACCTCTCTCTTCACCTTGCGCCTTATCTCCTTGTACTCTTGTCTACTTTCTGCATCTCTCTGACTATCCCACTTCTTCTTTGCCATCCTCTTCCTCTGTATACTCTCCTGTATTCCCTCATTCCACCACCAGATTTCCTTTTCCTCCTTCCTCTGTCCAGATGTCACACCAAGTCCCCTTCTTGCTGTCACCCTTACTACATCTGCTGTAGTTTCCCAGCTGTCTGGTGACTCTTCACTGCCACCCAGTGCCTGTCTCACATCCTCCCTAAACTCAACCTTGCAGTCTTCCTTTTTCAACTTCCACCATTTGATCCTTAGTTCTGCCCTCATTCTCTTCCTCTTCTTGATCTCCAACGTCATCCTACAGACCACCATCCTATGCAGCTAAACTACACTTTCCCCTGCCACCACTTCGCAGTCTTCAGTCTCCTTCAGATGGACTCTTCTGCATAGGATGTCATCTACCCGTGTGCATCTTCCTCCACTCTTGTATGTCACCCTGTGTTCCTCCCTCTTCTTAAAATACGTATTCACCACAGCCATGTCCATCCTTTTAGCAAAATCCTCTATCCTCTGACCTTCTTCATTCCTCTCATTGACACCATACCTACCCATCACTTCCTCATCTCCTCTGTTCCCTTCACCAACATGTCCATTGAAATCTGCTCCAATCACCACTTTATGTTCATCACCTCATCCAACTCACTCCAAAAATCTTCTTTCTCACCCATTGCACACCTACCTTGTGGTGCATATGCACTAACATCATTCATCATCACACCTCCAATTTCCAGCTTCATCATCCTCACTCTGTCTGACTCTCTTTTCACCTCCAAAATCTCTTGACATGCTGTTCCTTCAGAATAACCCCTACTCCATTTCTCCTCCCATCCACACCATGATAGAACAATTTGAATCCCCCTCTGATCCACCTGGCCTTACTCCCCTTCCATTTAGTCTCTTGCACACACAATATATCAACCTTCCTTCTCTCCATCATATCTGCTAACTCTCTCCCCTTACCAGTCAAACTGCCAACATTCAAAGTTCCTACCCTCAGTTCGCTTTACCCTCCTCCTCTCCTCCTGCCTCCAGACACGTCTCCCCCCTCTTCGTCTTCTTCTTCTTCTTCAGCCAACAGTAGCCCAATTCCCGCCAGTACCCTTTCGCCTAACAGTACTGGTGGCATTCGTTGTTAACCCGGGGCTCGACCGATCCGGTATGGAAATTTGTATTGTTGTCCGCATATTGATTTGGCAAAATTTGACACCGGATGCCCTTCCTGACGTAACCCTCCCCATTTATCTGGGGTTGGGATGGACGTGAAGAAACACACTGGCTTGTGCATCCCCTGTGACTGGGTTGTCTTTGTGAACAAGTTAATGTAATTAAATGTTCGAGACAGAGCCATCTGTAACAGGTGTAATGCAGGGACTTACACTGCAGGGGGTGCTGGTTAGCACCATCAGTCATTATGTGATACTAATTAATGACGATGTCTGGAGCCAGCAAACCGGTTAATGACTTTATGTAACTAAACCCATCATTCTCAAAGCTGACAAACCCAATTCAGAAGGCACAAGGTGGGTACCAAGAGTCCATGGCAGGGCCCGCCCGCTCGCTCACAGTTTAACCCAATCTGCACACGCCCTGGGAGGCAACTGCAACACAAAACCAGTTCAGTTCCTCCAATAAAGTCTGGGCCCATAAATAGGAATTCCCACATTCCAGTTTATGTAAATATCTGGAAATTAAATTTTTGAAAAGGCTTTCACTTTTGAGAGCCCCTGAGGTTCAAGACAAGGAAGTGTAAGATTGAGGAATGCCTCCCAATGGCAGATAGCGACTAATCTGAAAATTGTTTTGTAAAAATCAATAAAGTGACATTTTAATAATTTCGAGCACTTTCTTCCCTTTAGGTGTTTGCCATCGGAGTAGAGGACATATTTAGAAAAACGTCAGATCATCGTGCACTCCAGGAAATCAGCTGCAAAAACACTGCAAGCCCCGGGATGTACCTGAACGTCGCCGACTACGCCGAACTTCTGGAGGAAGCCTTACTACAGAATGTCACGAGATTTATCTGTCAGGGTAAGGAAAGCTCCCTTCATCTTGTTTGGGCCCGCAATCGCGTGGCCTGCTGGTGCTAAGGTAACAAAGTCACTGAATCGCTGGGTAATAAGGAGTGCATCGGCTAAAAACAATAAAAGCTTAACAGCTCTACTTGTAAAGCACCTCGATGGGCTGTTCCAACAGAGAGGCGCTGTATAAAATCAAAGTTAGGTAAATGTAATTCATTTTTAAAATGCCAATCAAAGCAAATGTCTGAAAACAACAATAAGTGTAAAGAAAATCAAAAGAAAGATAATAAAGAGTTGGGGTGCCAAAGGAAGCACTGTTGAATGTCCAGGAAAAAAAAAATTAGAAGTGCAAAGCACCCCAGAAAAGCAATGCAGGCTGATCTTCGCTGGGTTCAGTTTTAGCTTTCTAGAGTGTTGACCTCTACAACTGAACACCGACGTCCGGTCAAGTTCAGGCTTACATGGCTGTGTGGCCAGAAGAGGCAAAGTTGTGGTTGTTTTGCTTGGATGTGATGTCAGCAGGTCTTTCTGTGTTCCTCTGTTCTAGAGACAGTCATGAAAGACTGTAGTAACCACAAGGGGGCACAAGAGAGCCCCAAACCACAGACCCAGAAATACGCCAGACGTTAACAGAATAAAATCCAGAATTCTTCCTCCTTCTCTCCTCCAGTTGAGTGGTTTGCCTGCTGCTTCCCAACTCTGAGTCCACTACATTAGGCAGTGGGCTCCTTTTTTTGCCAGACCCAGGAATGCTCCCAGTGCCATGACATGTCTTCCGGGTAGCACCTCTGGGCCATAAGGAAAGTAGGAAGATCCTCCCCCAACAGCACCCTCTCTCGATCCCCAGGGGCCCTGACAGGCCAGACTGGGTTGCCATACGAGGACCACTGCCACCTGGCATATGGGGGATGGAACCACTCCCGACTCTCAGCTTCTGCTGGTCCCTCCATTAACTTACACCTGCCGGGTACAAAGTTATTTATTTGTTCTGCCAGCCAATCCATCTGCGTCATCATACTGGCCTTCTCTCCGGGTAGTGGGTTCTTCCCTGTCTCATACGGGATGCCCATTCTCCTCCTACACTGCTTAGTTCCTGTGTCATTCCTTGATCATTCCTCCTATTTTTTCTACTTCAAGAACTTGTAAGACTCTGACACATTTGACACGCAGTAAAATCTATGGCTGTTAAGTTCACACAATTTTCTGAGCCATGTTCTTCTTACTGTGTATATATATTGTGGCAAGCGGCTGGCGGTGGTACCCAGCTGGGACGCCCAGAAGGACCAGAGGAGGGCTTACGCCTCCGCTTCATGCCTGTGGAGCCCTGGCCCTCAGCACTTCCACCACACCCGGAAGTACTTGGGGGTAGAAGACCAGGGACCCCCGGAGTGCTTCTGGGTGCACAGCCGGCAGTTCCGTCACACCTGGGAGGGCCGGCGGAAGGTTATCAGGAGGCACCTGGAGCTCGTCCGGGTGAGCATAAAAGGGGCCGCCTCCCTCCATTCGATGGTTGGAGTCGGGTGGAAGAGGACAGAGCTCAGAGGAGAGGAGTGGAGGCAGTGAGGAGTGGCATTGTTGAGGGCCTGGACTGAGGGTGATTGGGCACTGGGTTGTGCTTCACGTTATTGTAAATAGTGTAAATAAATGTGTGTGGTGCATTTAAACATTGTCTACCTGGGTGGGTTGGCACCCTGCCCAGAGTTTGTTTCCTGCCTTGCACCCTGTGTTGGCTAGGATTGGCTCCAGCAGACCCCCATGACCCTGTAGTTAGTATATAACGGGTTGGATAATCGATGGATGGATATACCGGTATATACTGTACACACGGTGCCCACAAAAGCACTCCTTGATTTTAAATGGTTACAAAATCAAAATTTATTGGAATATTCTTTCACCTTTAAGGCTACAGTTTCATCAACTCATAAAGTTTCATACGGTATCTGTTGATTACATGCACTCGATGTGCGCCCCACCTGTTACTCAACAAACATCGATGCAATAATCGAGCCCGGACCAGACTCTCCAAAGCATATCCGGCGTGATCACATTTATAGCTTCAGCGATGCGTTCCTGCAGATCATCCAAAGTTGCGGGTAGTGGAGGTACGTATACTCTGTCTTTCATGTACCCCCAAAGGAAAAAGTCACAAACAATAATGTCCGGTGATCTCGAGGGCCACTTGAGGAACACCTGGTCATTTTGTCCAGCACGACCAATCCATCTGTTTGGCAGGCGCTCGTTAAGAGAATTACAGACAGCAAGATGCCAGTGCGGTGGTGCCCCATCTTGTTGAAAAAGGTAGTCGCCTATGTCAGTAAGCTGTGGATAAGAAGAAATGCTTTGAGTTAATGTATTTGCTGTCATTTTATTTATAAACGTATTCCAATAAGTTTTGATTTTATAACCATTTAAAATCAAGGAGTGTTTTTGTGGGCCCCCTGTATATTGTCAAGTTTAGGTCACAGGATACTGGAAAAGGGATCAGGCACAAAATCTTTATTACTGACCCAGCAGGTACAAACACAAGACTTTATTTAGAAGGGGTCTGCCAATAGCAGAAAAGCACACAGGTTGCAGCTGTCAAAGGTGGTGGCCCAGCTCTCCTCTCCAGGTCAAAAGAGTCTTCTTCTTCATCAAGCAGGTTCAGCGGCCTGGAAACAGCGACCGGAGCAGACGCAGTCTGAGGGAGAGGGGACAGGAGAGGGAGCCATTAGGTTAGCCGGGGCTCGGCCTTTGAAATGTTCTAAACCTCGTGTGAGAAGCCAGCAGCTGATCCCGCAAAGGGGACATGTAAGAGTGTGTTTGTCTCTCACTGAAATGCTGTTTAAGAGGGAGTTTCTGAAGGGCAGCTGTGTTTGTTTGCCATAGGTTTACTGTTTAACAGAGAGACAACTCGCAGTTAGGAGCGTGCAGCTGGCGGCGCTATACGGGAGGAGAAACGGATCAGGGGAACCACTGAACTGCACAAGAGCGACTGTCACAATATATACCTGTATATACATTCGTATATATACTGTATATTGTAAAGTCTGACAGAGACAGATGCAGGAGGCACAAGTGCAAGCATACATTTTATTTTTTTATTTTTCCTCTCCCACGAGAAACGACTTCACTCGTCTGTTGCCATTTCCTGCCTTGTGCATTTCAATGACTTTGGTTCTCACATCAGCGGATGCTCCTTTGTCTTCATTGTGGTAGTGATTGTTCAGCAAAGACTTCGGCCTCACAAAAGGGGGCTCTTTACATCTAGAGAGATAGAGAGGACTCACAAGTAGGACCTCATTATGCTTAATTATTACTGTCCTGTCAATTGACCGTCCCTATGTGTGTCATTTGTGTAAACCTGGAGCTTCCAAAGCATTTTGGAGTTATTCCTCTTCAGTTAAATATCCACAGAAAATGGAAATGCATTGTTAGATAGATAGATAGATAGATAGATAGATAGATAGATAGATAGATAG
>JANRMT010062841.1:2848699-2859522 GCA_026402145.1 Polypterus bichir lapradei | reverse complement strand
CTGTAAACCATCTTGCACATATGAAGTATGTTTTGTGAATAAATCATTTCCGTCATTCAAATGTTCACATCATTTTGACTCGCCCTGTATTTTCAAATTGATTAGAAATCAAGATTTCTCCTTCCTAGATGTTTTCAGACCCTTTGCTGTGGGACTCCAAATTGTGCTCAGGTGCCTCCTGTTTGCTTTCATTCTCCTTGAGATGTTTCTAGAACTTGATTGGAGTCCATCTGTGGCAAACTGAGAACGGCACACGTGGACCTGTGTACGGAAGGCTCCATAATTCACACTGCACGGCAGGAGAAAAGCCAAGCCATGAAGTTCAAGGAACTCTCTGAAGACCTCAGAGATCAAATTGTGGTGAGGCAGAGAGATCAGGACAAAGGGATCAAACCATCTGTAAAGCTTTGAGTGGTCTCAGGATCACCGTGACCACCGGGAGTCTTCCTAGAGCCAAACTAAATAACTGGGCAAGAAGGGTCAGGGAGGTGACCAAGAATCTAATTGTCACTCTAACAGAGCTGACTTCAGAAGTCCTCGGCTCAGAGATGGGAGAACCTGTGAGGAGGACGTCCACCTCAGCAGCAGTCCATGTTTATGGTGGGGTGGCTAGATGGAAACCACTCTTGACTTAAAGGCAGATGACAGTTTAAAGGAGTCTGAGAGCATCACGAGAAAGGTCCTCTGATCTGATGGTCAACAACTGAACTGTTTGAGCAGAACTCCAAGCAATATTTTGATGAAGACCAGGCACTACTCTTCAGCTTCTTAATACCAACCCTATGGTGAAGCACAGTGGTGACAGCATCATGCTGTGGGAGTGCAGGAACAAGGAGACTGGTCAGAACTGAGGAAAGGATGAAACCCAGAGAGAACCTTGAAGAAGACCTGCTCAAGATTGCATGCCACCTCAAACTGGGGGTGACGGATCAATGACCCGAAGTATACGTCCCAAGACAACACTGAAGTGGCTTCGGGACAAGTCTGGGTATCCTTGAGTTGTGGCCCAGAGTTAAACCCCATAGAACATGTGTGGAGAGACCTGAAGATGGCTGTTCACAGACGCTTCCCGTCCAAATTTAATGGAGCTTGAGAAGCTCTCCCAGGAAGAATGGGATCAGCTTACCAAATCCGGGTGTGCCAAGCTTGTAAAGTCTTACCAAGAAGATTAAATGCTGGAGTGGCTGCCAAAGGGGCTTCTGGAAAGTACTGGATCAAGGCTCTCAATACTTCTAGGAATGAGAAATGTTCAGGTTTTGGTTTTGAATAAATTGGCAGACCTATCTGAAGACAGGTTCTCACTTTGTCGTTACGGGTTATTAAGTGTTATTGAGTGTTTATCAGTTTCAAATTTAAACAGCAACACAGTAATGTGTGCAGAAACCGAAGGGGTCCAAAGACTTTCTGAATCCACTTGACATTTAAAGCTGGGTGTGGAGGCCAAACTCTGCTGTTTAATTGGGCAGTCTAAACACAAACCTGACAATACAATACAATACAATACAATTTATTTTTGTAGAGCCCAAAATCACACAAAAAGTGCCGCAGTGGGCTTTAACAGGTCCTGCCTTTTGACAGCCCCCCAGCCTTGACTCTCCAAGAAGACAAGAAGAAAAAATCCTTGTAGGGAAATAATGGAAGAATCCTTGGGAAAGGCAGTTCAAAGAGAGACCCCTTTGTGTTGGGTGGGGGTGCAGTGGGTGCCAAAAAGGGGGTCGATACAACACAATACACAGAACAGAACACAAGTAATCCTCAATACAATAGAAATATTACAAATACAGAGCACAATTCAACAGTAGATGATATCCCATAATATGATTTGGATTTGTTCAGAGTCCTGGAAAACCTCAGCCATCAAGCTGCCTCCCCCTATTGGCCACAGCTGAGACAGCACTGGGCCAGCTAATCCAATGAAAGGACCGCTCTACCTGATGATTCCTGTGATCCTCCATCAGAGATGACTTTACTTTAGGCAGGCAGAAGAACTTGGCAGGTGGGCAGCGGCACCGAGTGCCACATTTAAGTACCGAGAAAAGAAACAGAACAGAAGAGGTGAGGGTTAGTAACAAATTCTAACTATCATGTTACTTATGTTTTAGTGCTAACGGCTAACAACAGAGATGCAGTCTGTACAGTTAACCCTAATCCATGAATGATGGGGGTCTCCAAGACCCCCAGTCACAGATTTTCAAATTCTTTCCCTTTCAAGGTAGTAAAACGGCCATGAAATTTTCTGACTTTTCATTTTGTGTTGTCTTGAAAAATGTGCTGAAATCCGCTTCTCAATAGCTTAGTGCAAATAAGTGTTACAGTAGCACAAAGTAGTTGGGGGTCTGTGAGACCCCCCCCCCCCCATTCATGGAAACATTACCATTTTTGTACAAGCATTTTTGCTTATTTTATATTTGAATTTTCTATTTCAATTTGTATTTTCTTTGGTTTAGATTTTCTTAGTCTTGCGTGAGACATTGCTGGTGTATAGTTTGTTGAGGAGCAAGTCCAGTTAATGTGTTAATGAACAAAGAGTCAACGACCAACAAAGAAATTCAATGCAAGTGAAGCCCTGGCTGAAATAATGAACGAGCTGTCGGATTTCGATACATCAGACAACTCAAATGAAGAGGACAATGATGATGGAAGTGGCACGGTGTCAAGTGATGAGGAAACAAAAATTGATGATGAAACAGCACTGTGGAGATGCAGCAAATGTAGCTAAGAAGCGACGCTGTCACATGTCCCCAAGGGCAAAGGAGAGAAAGATAAAGGCCGCTTGCTCCCAGTGCACACTTCCAGTTTGCCAGGAACATTCAGAGCGTTCCCTTGTGTGTCTGACCTGCAAGATGAAGTTGAGGCAGATTCTGAGTGACTGTTCTGTATGCGAATCAGACGTGGAACTGACGTCTCGTTTTAGTGCTACTATGACTGTATTTGATGTTTGATCTGGTGAACACTGAGCACGCATTACTATTACAAAGGTAACATGTAAACCATTGAAAATGTACATCACATTTACTTCATTTCAGAGGTAATAAAAATTTCTGAAGTTATTGTATTGCTTTTTAGGCAGATTTAACCAGTTTAAAATGGTTTGCAAGATGGGGGTCTACAAGACCCCCCATTCATGGAACGTTATAAAAATGGCATTCATGGATGAGGGTTAATCAGCAGCTCTAATCATGGTGTGCTAAACTGACATTGTGAGTCTTCAGCTGGAATTTCAAAGCTGAGACCGAAGGGGCATCACTTAAAGTAGCAGGCAGACCACCCCACAGTTTAGGACGGTCTTGTAACTAAAAGCTCGACCTCCCCCTGTTGTTTTATTAATCCTTGGAATCCTAAGCAGACCGGCATCTTGAGATCTTAATGTGCGCTCAGGTTTGTAAGTCACGATAAGTTCAGACAAGTAAGCCGGACCTCCGCCATTTAATGCTTTATATGTTAAAAGGGGGATTTTGAAATCTGCCCTAAACTTAACCGGGAGCCAGTGTAAGGATTTAAGAACTGGAGTTATTTGTTCGTATTTTCTTGTTCTACTAATAAATCTTGCAGCAGCATTTTGGATTAACCGGAGGCTGAATAAAGAACAGTTTGAACATCCAGTGAACACCGCATTGCAGTAGTCAATCAAAAGTATAAAGTCTGTGAGTTGCTTCACCTCGCTCTGATGCAAAGGGGGTCTCAGTACTTTCTGAATCCACTGTAAATGTCAAATCCCCAACCGTATGGCATTACCCGGTGGCCCAACTCAAGTTCAGCTTGAAGTTGTGTTGGTGGAAATGACGGCGCACTCACATCTACAGAGCGACTCAGCATGCTTGTTGTCCTGAACGCGAACGTTAAAAGCCTCTTCTTTATTCTTATTTCAGCTCGATTTAAGGAGCCGACAGACATCATAATGGTGATGGATGGGTCAGCCAGTGTGGGAAAGAAGAACTTTGAAATGACAAGACACTTCGTGGAGAAGGTAGCAGAAAAAGTTCTTCCCGAGTACTCCGGCCAGGGTTGGTTCCTCAGACTATCTGTTGTCCAGTTCAGTGGCACACAACAGCAAAAGGTGGAAGTGCCGTTCACCAGCCAGCTCACCGACGTGCACCGTGGGGTAAAGGCAATGGGGTATCTTGACCAAGCCACCGATCTCCCTGCTGCCTTGACTTTCCTGCAGGAACTGGTGAGAAGGGAGGGTCGGCCCAATGCGAGGAAGAAGGTGGTGTTCTTCTCGGATGGCCGGTCTGCTTCTGCGGTCCAAGCTCAGATCCCTGAGAGAGCAGCCGCTGCCTTAAAGGAGAACCTTGAACTGTTTGCCGTGACCTTTGGCAGCGATTTTGAAGAAAGGGGCATCAGCCAACTGGTTACGGGACAAGCCGGTAACTTCAACTACACGAAAGTCGAGGAACGGGTGTTTCGACTTTCTCAGTACCCTGATTTGACTAAAGCTGTAGTGATGGAGAACTTCATTAAAAGGCTGGCAGAGGCCTAACGTGTACCCACCTCTGTCCTGCCAGTCCTTCACTGTCACAGCCTTCTGACTCGTGAGCTGTAGGATGGAAAAAAAAGAAATGATTCCAAATTTCTTCTTTAGTTCCCTTCACCGTGTACACCAATATGAAGTGCTTTACACAGGTGTACAGTTCAAGTTAATAAGATAAATTAGAGGACTGATCAATACTAGATTGATATGAAAGGCGCTATATAATAGCTAAATAGACAGGTAGAACTTAGAGTAACACTTTACCAGAAGCTTGAGAAAAACAGAAATATGATAACAAACCAAACTCAATAAACGCACCCGAGAACGCCTGGCTTGGACAATAAGAGAGCTGCTGCCGTCTGCTAACAGGCCTGTAGGTGGCAGTAAGATGGGCTCAGCCCTGCCCACTTATGACATTTGGACAGGGCAGAGCCACCTGGTTACGTCCACAAACAGAACTCGCTCACAGACGTTGGTTCCTGCTAACGTTCCACAGGTTGGAGTCCCCCGCATTCATCACTGAGTGAGTCATTTCTGTTGTGGAGTTGATAAACGCGTCACCGGCGGGATGTCACTTATCTCCCGTGGCAGTAATGTGGATCAGTTCGTCAGTATTTCAGTGCCTGGATGACATATTTTAGTTGTAATTGTCAAAAAGTAAAGGCGATTTGAAAATTACTCGGCCACCTCAATACATAGGAGCTGACACAATACAACACGTTTGCAATGCCTTATGGGTAGTCTGAACATTCACAGCGTGCAGCGGTCTGCCGTTAGCGTAGTTGAAGCAAAGCTCAAATGAACATGGACGCTCCACTGCGGGACTGCACTATCGTTGAACAACATGCCGTTGTGAGATTCCCCTGTGCGGGATTGTCATGGTTTAGTTTGAACATTGAAGCTTTGTAGTTAGAGAAGCCATATTGTGTACTGTTGTCAGGGTCACGTTTCTAGGGGTGTGGTCTCCGGGGTCGTGATCTTGCAGACAGCATAAAAGGTCCGCCTTTTGCTCTGAGCTTTATCCGATCTGCAGATAGAATCCTGATTTTCCGCAGCCACACAAGGCGTTCTGCTCACGTCTCCCCTCTTCTCTCCCAACTGCACTGGTTACCACTTCCATCCAAATTCAAGATTCTGCTTCTCCCTGTTCAGAGCCCCCCTCTACCTCACTCCGCTCCATACACTCCTCGTCGCTCTCTCAGGTCTCCTTACTGTCCCACACACCAGACTCTCCACCCTTCAGTGTTATGATCCCCTCTTCCTCAGTCTCTCCGAGTTTCTTTCTCCACCTTTAAATCTCAACTCATAATTTACCTCTTTGATGAACTTTTGTCTTCTGTGTGATCCCCCCCCCCAATTTATATGTAAAGTGACTTTAGGTTTGTGAAAGGCGCTCTATAAATGCAACTTATTATTATTATTATTCATTTTGACTTCTTTGCGGTGGGCTGGTGCCCTGCCCGGGGTTTGTTTCCTGCCTTGCGCCCTTTGTTGGCTGGGATTGGCTCCAGCAGACCCCCGTGACCCTGTGGTTAGGATATAGCGGGTTGGATAATGGATGGGTGGATTTTGACTTATTATGTGATTCCTCTTTTTGTCTTGCCTGGTTATCAACCTTGACTTTTGCCCCTCATCTGGGTTTCGGTCGCTTTGGTTTATTTTCATTTTCTTTTCTTTTCTTTTGCCCGCTTCTTCCAGTTTACTCCTGAAATAAGTTGTCTGTTTTCCTGCCAAGGTGGGGCAGGATGGAGTGTGCAGATGAGTCTGCTGTTAGGGTACCCCCATCTTGTGCACCCCAAGTCATCGTGCACTGCAGCGCATGAAGATCCATAGCTGATATCCAACTGTTGCTCTTCCCTGATGAAGGTTTTGGCCGTGGACTTGTGTACGTGATGTTGATGGTCGACCAGATCGAGTTTCCTCAGTTGAACTTGTTTGCCCCGCTCTAAACCTTTCTACCCGCTCGTAAACATTTCGTCAAGTCCTGCTGTCCTCACTTCTGCCCCGAGCCAACATCCTTTGGTGATTCTTTGGTTTCACTGCCTCTGCTCTTGAACTCTCACTACGGCACGTTGTCCCCTATTGCCACACATTTGGATATCAGCTGTGGATCTACACGTGTTAAGAGTGCATGATGACTTGGGGTACACAAGATGGGATACCCTAACAGCGGACTGATCTGCACACAAGCCGATGCCATTTGATGAAATTCAACTAAGAGGAGATCTCACTACAGTGCGTTGTTCACCACCCCTCCCAGCACAGCGTCCATGTTCATCTGACCTTGGCTTCAACTAGACTAGCGGCAGACCGCTGCACACTGTGTGTGTTCAGACTACCCATAAGCCATTGCAAATGAGTACATCAGCCTCTGCCCGTTGTGGTTTTGGTGTCATTTTCAAATTGCTGTTACTTTTTGTGATGTATCTTAGTGTAATGGGCTCCCTTTTGTTTTAAACCACTGCCCGTTCACGCAGATGTTAATAGGCTACAGTGAAGAGTCTGCCCAAGATGGGAGGTGAGTGACAGCATGGAATGACAATATAAAATATGTACGTTTATATACATGATGATCATCATCAGTAGCAGCAGCACTGGTTTAATGGCCATTTTGGCAGGTTTGCCCGGGTAAGCCGAATGCCTCCCAAATCTTTTGTCTCTGCTCTCCACAGTTGAGGACGAGTCTACAACTCAAAAGCTCGTTCACATCTGAGCACAGTCCATTTTCATTCACCAGAGTATTCTCTGAAGACGGCTGTCACAGACTCGACAAAAGCCACAAAAAGGGTTGGGGCAGCCACCTGTATATACAGTATTGATTCCTGGCAGCAAAATTAAATGAATGAATAATTGTACAGCAGTGTACGGGTTGGAGTCCAGAACAGAACTGATTTGCTGGCACAAAGATGGCAGCTTTAGGGGAGAGCAGAGGAAGTGATGTCATCAGTAGGGCTGGAACTGGAAGTAGTGACATTGGGGGGCCAGAAGTGATGTCATCAATAGGGCCGTGTCTGGAAGTGACGTCACTGGGATTGGAGGTGATGTCGTTGGGGCCGGAAGTGACGTCATCAGGGCCAGGTGGAATTTCCTGTAACTGGTCTGCAGAGAAGTGAGAGAAAGAGTCGGTTCACTGTGCCGCCCCCTGGTGTGGCGTAGAATTACTGTCCTTCAGGCCCTTTAGCTGCCTCCCATGCGCACGTGTGTGACACGGGCTATTTAACAATATTTCTGTTTGGGATGTTAAGCATATGCTTGGATGGCTTGACATGTCCGTTATGTGACACGAGTAATGTGACATTTTCTTTCACGGACGTTCTTTATGTTGTCTGCCATTGTCCGTCTGTTCTTTCAGAAACTTGCTTTGCGTGAAAACATGACATTACATATTGTTTTCTCACCCACCACTACAAACTACATGTGTTAAGTAATTAACATATAATAAAAATATTTTGGGGGTTGAGTATCCCATTAAATATTAAAAAGATTGTGGTTAGCTGAAACTGTTTGGATGCTGGCATAAGAAAGTTAACAAACCTGCCTTGGAAAGTATAAAGGAACTCATCCATGCAGACTGTTTGTTGGCTGTTGTCCAGTTTTGGTGCTTTTGTTGTGTCGTGTTTTCAATAAAAAAACGATTAACAAAAATCAATTTTTGGAAGTGATTAGAGAGCGGAGTGATAAACGCAGTCAATTTCTGGCGTACCTGTCAGTTTTGTGGTGGTGAGGTCCTAGGGTGACCCTTATACCCTTCATTATGTGGCCCCCCAGTCCCTGCTCTAGTCCTCATATGTTACGTGACCTTTTATATCAGCAACAGGGTAGAGCACCACAAGAGGCACGAGAGAAAGCTACACATTTATTCATCATGTATTACAGATAACAGGCCCAAAATACACGCACTGCACAAGGGGTGCTGATAAAATAATATGAGCTGATAATAAGCGAGCAGGTGGCTCTCAGGTTTATGCTGGTTAGCCTCTGGTCCAGCATGGCCTCCGCGTGAATGAAACAGATAAACTGAGAGATGCGATTGTCTGAGCTTTGCCGCAGCAGATTTATCTTGTGGACGCTTCAACCTGAGGTGGCTGACAGCATGTGTGAAGCTAACTGCGTGTAACGGACCTGCGCAGACTACGGAATCCTTAAGTGTAACCCGGTTAAGGGTTTACATGGCCACATAACCGGGTAACTCGTGCAGAAATCAACGTCTGTTATTTTGGTTTCTCAGAGACCAGTAGCCCGGTTTTCTCTAACCAGAATACAGACGTACACAGCATTTTAGAAAGCAGGGCTCTGTGAACGACTGGGTTATTAAAACACAAATAAACACGCTGACTGTCGATACGTTGCTTCTGAATTATATCAAACGGGCTCATTATTGCTTACTTTATAATTAAAGAATAAGGGGATTTAATAGAATGGATCAATGGGAGGATGTGATGTTGATGGATTCCAAAGCTTAGGACTTCCTTAAACCAGCTGCAGTACCTCTGGTCAGCCACACGGGCGTACAGACGGTGGAGTGGGCAACACCAAGTAGAAGGGACATGTGACACTTTGGTGTCACCATGTCTGCGATTTAAGTGTAAACATTCAGAGATACAGGCACATACAAGATAGGAGGCATATAAGGAACTGGAGAGTTTTATTATTATTCTTATGGGCTGCATTGTCATTTTTAAATGAAAATAAACCAGAGTCTTCTCTCTAAACATTGCTTTGATTTTTCTTTTTTTTTTTTTTAAAGAATGTCATCTACTTTTCTGTACGTAGAAGGCGCCAGACGCTGCTCTTTGATCCCAAGTTAAGATTCCTTCTCTTTCTGAATGTCTTCAGGTGTGTTCACTGTGGGGTCTCCCCTTTACTTTCTTTTGTTCATTCTTCTCCTGCACCTACGGATACACAATGGCAACCCTTTCTGGGAGAAACGACCCACCAAAGGATGTGTTGGGTTACATGTGGCCTACTATTAGAAGAATGGTGGACTGGCTGATAATGGAGGATCAGCTCAACTGTTACTGAGGGGCCTGGACAGCCTATAGGCTTAGGCAGGTTTGTGGCAGATGACATTTAATGTAAAGTATTATATGTAGAATGTAAAAATGCTATATATACAGTATATACGTCCATCCATCCATCCATTATCCAACCCGCTATATCCTAACTACAGGGTCATGGGGGTCTGCTGGAGCCAATCCCAGCCAACACAGGGTGCAAGGCAGGTAAACAAACCCCAGGCAAGATGCCAGCCCACCACAGCAGTATATATATATATATATATATATATATATATATATATATATATATATACTAGCAAAATAACCGCGTTTCGCAGCGGCGAAGTACTGCAGTAAAATTTTTATTAAGAAGAAAATTTAACCTTTTTAAACTGAGGTAAAATATGCCAATAATTATTTGTTAAGGATCTCTTTGTATACCATGTTGTGAGTTCGGCCCTCCGGTTGTAACATGACCAAGCTGTGCGCTGAGTTTACTCTTGAGCATGCAACTTACAGTTGGCCATGTGAACAGTAATCTTGTCTCAAATCTCACAGCTTGGATTGCTGCTGTCATAATCGGTTTGAGTTTCATGGTTTGTTTCAATTACGATAGTATTTGCAGGACTTGTGTTGAAGTGACATTCGGCATCTGTCAAGCGTTGTAAGCATACAACCGGTTTCATCAATAACTTCACATCCAGCTTTTGAGAGTTTAAACATTCATAAACATCAAAGTGTCCACTACTGAAATCGTCACCTGTGAATGTAAGATGTTTAAGAGGCATTGCCGGTTGTCGAAAGGTGTAAAATATTTGGCCATTTCGGTACACTTGAAAGCACCAACCGAACAATTCAGCGGCAGCCATCAACTCACATGCAGAACCATAGGTGAAGGGCTTAAGCATTTCACTCTTCTAGTGCTCCTGTGTAGTCTAATTATCTCCTGTACCATCATCAGTCCACACCTTGAACCTGTCCCAGTCATTCAATACATAAGACACAATGTTCCTCCGGATATCAAGAGTGAGCCTGATATGGCCGTGCAATATGTAACACAGAGAATGGAAAAGGTAGGTGCCATCTCCGGGCATGGAAACCACTCGGTAAGTGACAGTTCTTTGATTGATGGTGATTACCTCGATAGACATGTTAATGGGGGTTGGAATGATGAAGGAAATGGGTACCTGAGTAATGTAAAGTAAGTGTAAAATACCTATACAATAACTATAATCATAATAAACAAACAATAAAACAGCGGAGAAGCGTGGATTAAACAAAAAGGCTGTAGTTATCAGCAGGGAGACGTGAATCCCGTGGCGAAGCAAGGAAGGGAATGTAGAGACTGGAGCGAC
>JANRMT010062841.1:2827158-2841896 GCA_026402145.1 Polypterus bichir lapradei | reverse complement strand
GTTTAGACATTAATGGCTGTGTGTTGAGTTATTTTGAGGGGACAGCAAATTTACACTGTGATACAAGCTGTACACGGACTACTTGACATTGGATCAAAGTGTCATATCTTCAGTGTTGTCCCATGAAAAGATAGAATAAAATATTTACTAAAATGGGAGGGGTGGACTCACTTTAGTGAGATACAAACACACACACACGCGCATATAGTGGAAACTAGACAAATCTGAGATCCTAAAGTGTTGAGGCTGTAAGGTGTACCCGCATATTTCATTTCTAGTCATTTTCTAACCCGCTTATTCCTGAACAGGGTCGTGGACTCGCCTGCCTGCCTGCCTGCCGCCTCATTTGTTGACTCTGATTTTCGGGGGTCCCTCTGTAGTTTGATCCTTTTCATTTCCATCCTTTCGCTCCTCACACTTTACCATATCAGTACAGACGGCCAGCAGGATGTTTTTTGCCTCTTGAGATCTGATGAGTTTTCAAAGTGTTCCTTTCATTTTTTTGTTGTCTTTGAATACAGAGGGTCCAGCTTGCTGGGTCCACAAACGGAAGTCGCCGTTCAGAAGTCTGTTCCATCCAAGTAGTCTCTCAAAGATGAGGACTGGCCCTGCGGGTCTGTTTTTTACGTTCACTTTCACTTCAACTCGGAGTTCAGTCGACTTTGCAGTTTACCTGCTTGACCCCAAGTCTGATTGCTGTGGTAGCGTATTTTAAGTCTGCTCAAAATCATCATTATTTTTATTTATTTATTTATCTTTTTCTTTTTCCTTTTGTTCGTGTAAAATAATATTTGGTTTGTGTATTTAGTTGTCACATACTCAGTTCCATTCTTTTTGTAATGTAAACTTGCCTGAGTACAGGTTCGGAGGGCTTACACTTACTAATGTACTGTAATGTTAAATTATTGAAACCATTTCATATTTACACACAGAAACACGTAGTAAAAGTGAGCTATTTCAACAATTAACATGAAAAATCCCTGACCACGTAAAGTTCATTAAAATATAATTGGTGTGGCCATTTGACAGCAGAGGAGTGGAAAACAAAAATTCCAGTTAACCGCCTTCCGGTTCAGTGAAGTCACAAAGTCAAGCAAAGCCGCACTTGATTACTTATAAGCCGAGGCAATTTGTGGACAAGACGCCCTGACAAGTGTTAAAGGCCAGTCCCCCACAGTATAATAAGGTCACAATGTGCATCTTTTTGAGGCCATGTGTGTTACCTGCCCATGTGGCACGTGCCCTGGCTCTAGGAGTGGTGCGAGAGGCGGATATAATAAAGTAGTCCTACGTGCCACATTTTTGGATTGCTCATTGACTGATCATTAAACCCAAATTCGCAATGATTTGCACGCATTTCCAGACCATTTTGCTTTAAGGTTTTTTAGATTGAGAGCCGAGTTCATTCAGTGCGATTGTAGGACAGTTCCAAGTGCACATCTGTGATGCCCCAGTGCCCGCAGCCATGGGCACCACCCTCTGCTGAGACCGAGATGGACCAGGGTGAGTGAGGAATCGGACAAGACTTTCATTTTAGAAGTGCAACAGAAATTTATTAAAAACAACGAATTCAAGTGTTCAAAGTGCTACAGTACATTCCATAAATAAATCAACAATCTGTGTCTATGCCTGCGCCATCAATAAATTACAATATCTAATAAATAATTTCAAACTCCCAACACAAGATATTCCATCTCTATTAGTCAGGACATCATATTGGAACCCCAATGCATCGCCCATCACTTCACAATCTGCCACCTCCATCGGTAACCCGCAGACGTGAACTGCTACCTCAATCGGTGCCTTGCCGCTCCTGAAATGTCTCCTCAATCGGTCACTGCCGCTCAACACTAACGCCACCTCCTCTCTGTGTGTCATTCCTACGGAGTCTCTACATTCTCATCTGCTCGCTCAAAGTGTTGCTTATGTCAGCAGACTCAAACTTAGCCACACTTCGGAACCTTCTCGCCAGCCGTCGGTCCTGCTCCCTTTTGCAGCTCAACAGAGCCAATGCTGCCTGGCAAGTCCTTTCAAACAGAACGTCTTGCGAGCATTCAGTTCTCCGTTCATTTTTGTTCTTCTGTTTCTTTATCTCTATAGCACTTAACCCCCTTTCACCTTTTATCCCCATTTACTTCCAGCTGGTGCCCATGAATTCCAACACTGCTTATCCAGTAATCACAATTCAGCTATCACACGTGTTCACATGTGCGCCAAAATGAAGGATGGGTTAAACTGACGGGCAGTGCTTAATACCATTAAATAACCTAACCCATTAAAACACTCCTGGACTTGACTTATCACAGCATTGCATCAATTTTCCTGTTCCTAATTTCAAATATCGTTGGCAGGTTATCAAGACATACAGTGCATCCTGAATGTATTGACAATGCATCACTTTTTCCACATTTTGTTATGTCACAGCCTTATTCCAAAATGGATTAAATTCATTTTTTTCCTCAGAATTCTACACACAACACCCCATAATGACAACGTGAAAAAAGTGTACTTGAAGTTTTTGCAAATTTATTAAAAATAAAAAAACTGAGAAAGCACATGTACATAAGTATTCACAGCCTTTGCCATGAAGCTCAGAATTGAGTTCAGGTGCGTCCTGTTTCCCCTGATCATCCTTGAGATGTTTAATTGGAGTCCACCTGTGGTAAATTCAGTTGATTGGACATGATTTGGAAAGGCACACACCTGTCTATAGAAGGTCCCACAGTTGACAGTTCATGTCAGAGCACAAACCAAGCATGAAGTCAAAGGAATTGTCTGTAGACCTCTGAGACAGGATTGTCTCGAGGCACAAATCTGGGGAAGGTTACAGAAAAATTTCTGCTGCTTTGAAGGTCCCAATGAGCACAGTGGCCTCCATCATCTGTAAGTGGAAGAAGTTCAAAACCACCAGGACTGGCTTAGAGCTGGCTGGCCATCTAAACTGAGCGATCGGGGGAGAAGGGCCTTAGTCAGGGAGGTGACCAAGAACCCGATGGTCACTCAGTCAGAGCTCCAGAGGTCCTCTGTGGAGAGAGGAGAACCTTCCAGAAGGACAACCATCTCTGCAGCAATCCACCAATCAGGCCTGTATGGTAGAGTGGCCAGACGGAAGCCACTAGGAGTGGCAGCCCGCCTGGAGTTTGCCAAAAGGCACCTGAAGGACTCTCAGACCATGAGAAACAAAATTCTCTGGTCTGATGAGACAAAGATTGAACTCTTTGGTGTGAATGCCAGGTGTCACGTTTGGAGGAAACCAGGCACCGCTCATCACCAGGCCAATACCATCCCTACAGTTAAGCATGGTGGTGGCAGCATCACGCTGTGGGGATGGAACTGGAAGACTAGTCAGGATAAAGGGAAAGATGACTGCAGCAATGTACAGAGACATCCTGGATGAAAACCTGCTCCAGATCACTCTTGACCTCAGACTGGGGCGACGGTTCATCTTTCAGCAGGACAACGACCCTAAGCACACAGCCAAGATATCAAAGGAGTGGCTTCAGGACAACTCTGTGAATGTCCTTGAGTGGCCCAGCCAGAGCCCAGACTTGAATCCGATTGAACATCTCTGGAGAGATCTTAAAATGGCTGTGCACCGACGCTTCCTTCCCATCCAACCTGATGGAGCTTGAGAGGTGCTGCAAAGAGGAATGGGCGAAACTGGCCAAGGATAGGTGTGTCAAGCTTGTGGCATCATATTCAAAAAGACTTGAGGCTGTAATTGCTGCCAAAGGTGCATCGACAAAGTATTGAGCAAAGGCTGTGAATACTTATGTGCATGTGATTTCTCAGTTTTTTTATTTTTAATAAATTTGCAAAAACCTCAAGTAAACTTTTTTCACGTTGTCATTATGGGGTGTTGTGTGTAGAATTCTGAGGAAAAAAATGAATTTAATCCATTTTGGAATAAGGCTGTAACATAACAAAATGTGGAAAAAGTGATGCACTGTGAATACTTTCCGGATGCACTGTATATGATATTTAGTGAGTATTTGCTTTGGAAATCCTGTTTTATAGATGATAATATCCTCTTGGGTTCATCAGACTCTTTATCTTTGATTCGAGCCAAAGTAGTTTTGCAGCTGAGGGCACTGTGGTCAGAATCAGAGTAAGCCGCTCCCTCCAGACCTGGAACAGAACACTTTGTGCCCTTCAGTTAGGTAGTAGGGCTGTGCTGATGATCATATAATTACGTAATTGCTGATCATAGAAGATCGTTGTCCTTTTGAGATGTGTTCTGCCTCCATGTATCCAATACAAACTCTTCTCCTGTCTGGCTGTCACTGTCTTATCTGTGCATTACTGCCTTTGCTACAAAAACTAATTAGAACAACTTCCAAATGTTCCTGCTCACGTAATGTTCATTTATCCAAATATGTAAAGCATTCCGTGACCTTCGAGGTTGGGTTGGAAGCTTGTGCTGATGGCACATACAGAGAGGTGAACAAAAAATATGGGTTTTGTCACCAAACCCAATAAAACTTCACCCATATGGGCACATTGCAGCCTTTAACCTGTTAGTAAAGAAAATTTGAATAATTTGAACAAACTTATCAGCCCTGTATGCTTTAAAAAGGGTAGCCAGCAAAGCAACTAATACAACAAACCTGAGGAATAACCTGAGAAATGATCATTCAGTTTAATTTTACTCAACATTGAGGCCTCAGCCACAGTGAGGTCTTCAGGCAGGTCGGGCCCAGCAAGGCTGCTGGAAGTTTCAGAACCTTTTGCTCGAGTGTCGTAATGTGATCATGAAAACAAGAGATGGCGACTGCTTACTGAGAGCGTGGGTGGGTATTTAGCAGTGGAAATGGTCCCTTTACTCACGATGGGAGAGAAATGCTTCATTTTATTTTTTGTTTGTTATTTCCACATTTCTTTTTTATATTTATGATCTTTTATTGAATTTATTAAAAGCATATAACGTTCCATACAATCGAGTCAAACTAAACAAACCTAAATTGAAATCAACCTCCACTCATGAGAAAGAGAGGAAGGCCAACAACCTGAGCAAAACTGTTAAGAGTAGTAAAGAGAGAAAGGAGTCTTTCTCCCCAAAATGAATGCTTATTGTAAAATGTTATTGATGAGGTCCTGCCAGGCTTTTAAAAACGTTTTGTACAGATCCTCTACGTAAGAATTAGATTTTTTCCAATTTCAAATCGTATAGAACATCAGTTACCCGCTGACTGAAGAGAGGAGAGTTAGAATTCTTCCAAATGAGTGAGACAAGTCTACATGCCAATAGTGAAGTAAAGGCCATGACAGTTTGTTTGTCCTTCTCCACTTGAAGCCCTTCTGGGAGCTCACCAAACACACACAGCTGTTAGTGGATTAGGAGGGATTTGGACACCAAGGCTGTCTGATAGGCATTTAAAGATTTTGGTCCAGAGTGATGCTAATTTGGTACACGCCACCCAAAACATGTGGCCAAATGAGGCTGGAGCTCGATTGCAACGTTTGCAGTTTGGCTCTCACCGGAAACATTTTGGACAATTTTAAACAAGAGAGATGTGCTCGATAAAGGATTTTAAGTTGAATGATTGAATGTTTTGCACATATGGAGCTCGAATGAATTCTGTGCATGGCTGCCTTCCACTCCTGTTTCTGAGATGCTGAGTGAGAAATCCTCTTCCCACTGTACTCAGGAATCTTTAAAAGGAAGGAAGGGACTTTAAAATGTTTTTATATATCATAGAAATGCTGCCTGAATCTCCACAGACTGACCAATATCTCTTTTGGAATAGAAATAGGTGGGAGGTGAGGGAAACAAGGCAGATTTCATTTAGCAAAGTTTCTAATTTGGAGATAGTGGAAAAATTGTGTTGAAGGGAGATTAAATTTGGAGTGTAATTGTTCATAGGATGAGAAGACATTATTTATATACAATTCTCTTAATGATTTAACCCCAGACGTTTTCCAAACATTAAAAACTGTGTAAGTCTGAGGGATGGAAAAAGGTGGTTATCATGTAGAGGTGCCACAGATAAAATATTCTCTAACGTGAAGTGGTTCCTACATTGGGTCCATATTCTGAGTCAGCGATGCACTTTTGGGTTGTTAGTATATTAATGATAACTTGTACTTCTTGGGGCACAAAGCAAGGAATATAAAGACGTGCTGCAGGATTTCATTTCTATTGCGGACCAAGCCTGTGTCTGTTCATCTGTCCATGTCCAGGTTTTTATAGCTTGTGTGATTGCCGCCCAGTAATAAAATTTAAGTTATTTCCTAATTTCAATTGTGCGTTGAAAAGGACTGAATAATTTTATACCTTCTGTCAGTTTTCATTTTGATTGTTTCTGCTTTATTTCAGAGCAGAGATTCTTAAGGATTCCATGTCTAAACCAGTTCAGAAGGAAAAACCATCTTTGCAGAAAACTTCGAATCCAGTCCGAATCTTTCAGCCCTTGGGACCGGACTTCTCTTTGCAAGATAAAGCGCAGCCAGTGTGTCCCGTCCAGTCCAGCAAACCACAAGGGCAGAAGTACACATCTGAGGAGATTGAAGTTTTAAGGTACCTTAAATGGCAGATCGGGTACAGAGCTCTCAAATCTACGACTGTGTCACAAGCAGCGCACTCATGTGTGTCACCTCTCCAGCCTCACGGGTTGGTTTTGGACTGCAGTGTTTTCTTATTGAAGGTAGTAAGTTCTCATGTGCCCTGTAAACCCTGATCGTATCCTTTTGGTGCCCCCTCATAGAATTGTAGCAATTCTCGTCTGAATCCATGCTGACTGCTCACTAACACTCCTGTTCTTATCATGTGATGCCCAATCGTTTTCTTCATAGTTACTTCATTTGTTTAATTGTCCTCTGATGCACCTTAGGCTTACTGGCCTGTAGTTACTTGGATCTGCACATTGACTGCTTTTAAATGACAGGATAATATTTGCTAACTTCCAGCCCTTTGGAATTTTCTCAGTGTGCTGTAAATTTTGAAAAACAAATGTCATATGGGCTGGAGATGGTGGCACAGGAGACAGAGCTGGAGGTGGCAGAGTTAAAGATGCTAAGATTTGCATTGGGAGTGACGAGGATGGACAGGATTAGACATGAGGACATTAGAGGGTCAGCTCAAGTTGGACGGTTGGGAGACAAAGTCAGAGAGGCGAGATGGCGTTGGTTTGAACATGTGCAGAGGAAAGATGGTGGGTAGACTTGGAGAAGGGTGCTAAGGATAGAGCTGCCAGGGAAAAGTAAAAGATGAAGGCCAAAAAGGAGGTTTATGGATGTGGTGACAGAGGACATGCAGGTGATGGGGGTGACAGAGCAGAATGATGAGGACAGGAAGAGATGGAAGAAGATGATCTGCTGTGGTGACCCCTAACGAGAGCAGCCGAAAGAAGAAGAAGAAAATGTGTCAAAGGTTTATATCTGCAGTCTTTTACATCCTTAAGCACTCGAGGTTAAATTTGGTCAGCCTCTGGGGATTTATTAGATTTTGACTTTTCTAATGTAAGCCGTATTTTTCCCTTTACAATTTCCAAAACACTCTTTTGGCAGACCCTGTTACAGCTGGGAGCCTGACCACTTTTTAACACGTGAAGAATTAAGTTTAGAGCATTCTCTCTTTCCGTGTCTGCGTATTTTAATTTGTCCCTTACTGTTCCCGATACACTTTATCTCCCTTTTTAACTGTTGTTCTGCTGCTAAAATACTGAAATGCAAGCACTTTGAAAAATCCCCTTTTTTGATAAGCCATTGTAGCATATAAAGCTGTACCGACAGTGTCATTTACTGATAGTTTTATGTCACTGCTGTCTAAAGGTGACATGAACAAGTTAATCAGACTGAAGCAGAGCTCTTTTAACAGCACTCAACTTATACAGATGTCGGCACATTTGTTAATATCCGTACAGCTTATTGAAAAAAAAAAGCCGTCTGCCTCCTGAAAAGCGATTGTCCCCTGTAGACCTGCATGCCTTTGAGACGTCATCGAGTAAAGCAGAGCTGGTGTGACAAGAGATCAAGTGTTGGTTATTCTACAAAGACAAAGGGCACATTAGTTGGTGTCCCTAGGAAAATAATCGGACTTGAGTGATGTTTCAGACTCGCTGCTTTCTTTATTTAGTGTCACACGCGTCTCCAGTCGTGCAATCAGTCATTGAGCCGATTTAAATGGAGAGAAGTCGTCACTCTGCTGTGTGATGTCATCGTGTGTCCCCCACCGAACATGGACCAGAGAAAGCAAAGCAGAGAGTTGTCTGAGGAGATCAGAAAGAAACTGACAGACCAGGCATAGTAAAGGCAAAGACTAGAAGACCACCATCTCCAAGCAGCTTGACATTCCTGTGACAACAACTACAAATATTATGAAGATGTTGAAGGTCCCTGGGACTGCAGCCAACCTCCCAAGAGGGAAAAAGGGGTAGAAGGATAGCGAGAATGGCAGAAACAAAACGCCAAGGAGAACCTCCAAAGAGACACAAGCTGACCTCCATCCATCAGTGTCTGATCACACCATCCATTGCTTTTGTGAGTTGCAGTGGGCTCCATGAAGTGGAAGGAAAACCATAAAAAATACTTACTGGAAGTTTCTAAAACGCATATTGACAAGCCGCAATGCCTCTGGGAGAATTTCCTCTGGACGGATGAGACAAACAAATGGAGCTTTTTGGCAGGTTACATCACCTCTAAGTACGGACGAAGAAATGAAGCTTTCAAAGAAAAGAACATCACTGTGAAACATGGAGGATGCTCACGATATTTTGGGGCTGCTTTGCTGTGTTTGTCACGAGGTGCCTCGAGTCTGTGCGGGGAACAATGAAATCTCAAGACTATCGAGACATTCTGGAGCCAAACGTCTGTCCACTGTTAGAAAGCTCAGCCTCAGTCGCAGGTCACGGACTCCCCAGTAGGAAAAGGAGCTTAAAGTACCAGAGAATGGCTGAGAACAAAACATTGGACTATTTTGAAGTTGCCATAATTTCCATAAAAGATTCATATGAGTCATACAGTGAGTTTCTCTGTCTTGTTGTAACATCACCAGCTGAGTACAAACATTTCAGAAATGGTTAGCAGGGCTCAGATCATCGATGGAAACTACAGTCGTGGCCCCAGGTGTTGGTTTGCACAAAGTCTTCTGCTTCAGTGCTTTTAGATCTTTGTGTCAGATGTTTCTCTGGTAGACTGAAGTAGAATTACAAGCAGTTCAGAAGTTTCAAATGCTTTGATTGACAGTTCCATGAAGTTTTTGCACAGAGTCCATATTTGCAGTGTTGGCCCTTCTTTCTTTTTCAAGACCTCTGCAATTCACCCTGGCATGCTGTCTGTCCATCAACTTCTGGGCCAAATCCTGAGTGATCTTTCATAATCAATGCTTGGAGTTTGTCCGACTTGGTGGGTTTTTGTTTGTCCCGGCGCTTGCTGGACTTTCTTGGGATCCCTGAAGCCTTGATCCTCTCTCCTTGAAGTTCTTGATGGTTTGATAAATGGTTGATTTAGGTGCCATCTTAGTAGCAGCAATATCTTTGGCTGTGAATCCTTTTTTGTGCGAAGCGTTGATGACTGCACATGTTTCCTTGCAGGTAGCCATAGCTAATGGAGGAAGAGCAAAGATTTCAAGCACCGTCCTCCTTTTAAACCATCCAGTCTGCTATGCTAACTCCATCAGCATGACATTGTGATCTCAGGCCTTGTCCTCATCGACACTGTCACCTGAGTTAACGAGAGGACCACTGAAATGGCATCAGCAGGTCCTTTTGTGACAGGGCTGACAGGCAGTGGAAGTTTGTTTTTTGGGATGAAGTTAATTTTCATGGCAAAGAAGGGACTTTACAATTAATTGCAACTCATCTGGTCCCTCACTTCAGAAATTTGTGGAGTCGATGCAAATTGCCATCATAAAAATAGAGGCAGCCCCGCGACTAAACCTCGGATAAGTGGTAGACAATGGATGGATGGAAAATGGAGGCAGCAGCCTTTGTGAAAATGAATATTTGTGTCATTCTCTCTTTTGGTCACGGCTGTAAACATTCAAGTATTTTACCAGCAGTGGACGAGCTCCACCAACACAAGACGTTCCTTGGAGGCTTCTAGAGCCTGTGCTTCTGACATTGCATTCCTGGCATCTGACAACTGGTCGCTAATCTGCTTCAGAGTCGATGAAAGAATGGAAAATCTGAACTTAAGTACCTTTCATAAAAATTCAAAGAACAACAGGTCAGCAAATTATTATCTGATGAGCTGTGAACAGGAATGTAAAACCGACCTTCTTAAAGCCAGATCTTCTATTCCGAATTCTCCGAGTATGTAGGTTATAAGGCCAATAAGTGACTGCAGCCACCTGTCATGTACACTTGTGAGTGGCTGTTGTACCTCTGCCTATATTGTTGGTTTTAAGAATGTCAGTCAGTCATTTTCCATCCCGCTATATGCTAATGCAGGGTCATGGGGGTCTGCTGGAGCCAATCCCAGCCAGCACAGGGCACAAGACAGGAAACAAGCCCCGGGCAGGGTGCCAGCCCACCACAGGACACACACACCAAGCACATGCTAGGGACAATTTAGGATCACCAGTGCGACTGTGGGAGGAAACCCACGCAGACCCGGGGAGACTCCACACAGGGAAGCAAACCCAAGTCTCCTTACTGCGAGGCAGCTGCGCCTCCGTGCCACCCTGTTTTAAGAATGTAATGTGTGATAATATCTGCTGAAAGTGGAAAATCACCCTTGTTCCAAAAATATGTGGTCCACTACATCATGGACCCAATTCAATGACTACCCATCCATCCATCCATTATCCAAACCGCTATATCCTAACTACAGGGTCACAGGGGTCTGCTGGAGCCAATCCCAGCCAACACAGAGCGCAAGGCAGGAAATAAACCCCGGGCAGGGCGCCAGCCCACCGCAGTCAATGACTACCTCTCCTGACTAATCCTGTCCTTAACAAACGCTTTGGTGCAGTCCTGCTCAGGTTGACAGAACGTTCTAAAAATGTTTGAACACCTTTATGGACATCTTTTCCAGTGTGGCTGAACCTCATGTCATCTAACTTACACTCGAGAGAACCCAGAAGAAAATAAAAAGTTAGAAGGCCCGTGATCTTTAGAAAATGTAATCAAAATTCCAGCTGAAGTAGAGTAAGCCGGGTGGCCACTCTGTAAGGCACAGATGCAGGTTGGTGTGCGTGACTGAGATGGAGTCATCTTGCGCAGAGTATGTCAGGTTTGATTCTGTTCCACTCAAAGGCCAAGCAGCCATGTCAGCAGCTCACAATCCGAATTTATAGACTTCACTCCAGCTTATTCCGTCACAAATAATTCAAATTTGATTGAGTGTTTTACTGTTGATGTCGAACATCAAGCTTTCCGTTGACTGATTTGGTGCTGATTTCACATTTTGCCCACCTGGTTAAGTTGATCCCAGTGATGGCTTTGCTGTGTATTATGGTGCTCGGCAGGTTCATTCACCAGATTAGTAGGAAAATGTGATGAGAGCTGTGCGGCTACAAAGTGCGACTTTCAAAGATAAAAATAACCAAATGTGAAAGCTAATTTGCAAGCTGTGCTTGACGGTCCATTCTTACAAACTACAGTAAGTTAATACTTAACTTGAGATATGTTATAACTTCTAAAATATCATTACTCTTCAAATTTAACTGGTGTTTGCTTTATTTACAGGAAAACTTCAAAGATTAATGGAATAGAATACGTTCCATTTATGAGTGTTGATCTGAAGGAGCGTTTTGCCTTTCCTGTACCGTTTTCGTAAGTTCTCTTAACATTTTATGGACATTTGCATTTCAAATATTTTTTCTTTTAACGTACGCTTTATCTTTGCTTTCATACACATACAGTCATATGAAAAAGTTTGGGAACTCCTCTCAGCCTGTATAATAATTGACTCTCCTTTCAACAATAAAGATAACAGTGGTATGTCTTTCATTTCCTAGGAACATCTGAGTACTGCGGTGTTTTCCGAACAAAGATTTTTAGTGACGCAGTATTTAGTTGTATAAAATTAAATCAAAAACTGGCTGTGCAAAAATGTGGGTCCCCTTGTCATTGTGCTGATTTGAATGGCTGTCACTGCTCAGTGCTGATTACTTGGTTGGATGAGCTCATTAAGCCTTGAACTTCATAGACAGGAGTGTCCAATCATGAGTGGTAAAAGGTGTTTAAGGTGGTCAAGTGCAAGTTGTGCTTCCTTCCCTTTGACTCTCCTCTGAAGAGTGACAGACAGCATGGGATCCGCAAAGCAACTCTCAAAAGATCTGAAAACAAAGATTGTTGAGTCTCCTGGTTTAGGGGAAGGCTACAAAAAGCTACAGTGCATCCGGAAAGTATTCACAGCAGCGCATCACTTTTTCCACATTTTGTTATGTTACCACCTTATTCCAAAATGGATTAAATTCATTTTTTTCCTCAGAATTCTACACACAACACCCCATAATGACAACATGAAAAAGGTTTACTTGAGATTTTTGCAAATTTATTAAAAATAAAAAAACTGAGAAATCCCATGTACATAAGTATTCACAGCCTTTGCTCAATACTTTGTCGATGCCCCTTTGGCAGCAATTACAGCCTCAAGTCTTTTTGAATATGATGCCACAAGCCTGGCACACCTATCCTTGGCCAGTTTCGCCCATTCCTCTTTGCAGCACCACTCAAGCTCCATCAGGTTGGATGGGAAGCGTCAGTGCACAGCCATTTTAAGATCTCTCCAGAGATGTTCAATCGGATTCAAGTCTGGGCTCTGGCTGGGCCACTCAAGGACATTCACAGAGTTGTCCTGAAGCCACTCCTTTGATATCTTGGCTGTGTTTTTAGGGTCGTTGTCCTGCTGAAAGATGAACCGTCGCCCCAGTCTGAGGTCAAGAGCGCTCTGGAGCAGGTTTTCATCCAGGATGTCTCTGTACATTGCTGCAGTCATCTTTCCCTTTATCCTGACTAGTCTCCCAGTTCCTGATGCTGCCACCACCATGCTTCACTGTAGGGATGGTATTGGCCTGGTGATGAGCGGTGCCTGGTTTCCTCCAAACATGACGCCTGGCATTCACACCAAAGAGTTCAATCTTTGCCTCATCAGACCAGAGAATTTTGTTTCTCATGGTCTGAGAGTCCTTCAGGTGCCTTTTGGCAAACTCCAGGCGGGCTGCCATGTGCCTTTTACTAAGGAGTGGCTTCCGTCTGGCCACTCTACCATACGGGCCTGATTGGTGGATTGCTGCAGAGATGGTTGTCCTTCTGGAAGGTTCTCCTCTCTCCACAGAGGACCTCTGGAGCTCTGACAGAGTGACCATTGGATTCTTGGTCACCTCCCTGACTAAGGCCCTTCTCCCCCGATCGCTCAGTTTAAATGGCCAGCCAGCTATAGGAAGAGCCCTGGTGGTTTCGAACTTCTTCCACTTACGGATGATGGAGGCCACTGTGCTCAATGGGACCTTCAAAGCAGCAGCAATTTTTCTGTAACCTTCCCCAGATTTGTGCCTCGAGACAATCCTGTCTCGGTGGTCTCCAGACAATTCCTTTGACTTCATGCTTGGTTTGTGCTCTGACATGAACTGTTATCTGTGGAACCTTCTATAGACAGGTGTGTGCCTTTCCAAATCATGTCCAGTCAACTAAATCTACCACAGGTGGACTCCAATTAAACATCTCAAGGATGATCAGGGGACACAGGATGCACCTGAGCTCAATTTGGAGCTTCATGGCAAAGGCTGTGAATACTTATGTACATGTGCTTTCTCAATTTTTTTATTTTTAATAAATTTGCAAAAATCTCAAGTAAACTTTTTTTACGTTGTCATTATGGGGTGTTGTGTGTAGAATTCTGAGGAAAAAAATTGAATTTAATCCATTTTGGAATAAGGCTGTGACATAACAAAATGTGGAAAAAGCGATGCGCTGTGAATACTCTCTGGATGCACTGTATCTCAGAGGTTTAAACTGTCAGTTTCAACTGTAAGGAATGGAATCAGGAAATGGAAGGCCACAGGCACAGTTGCTGTTAAACCAACACAGCAGGTGTGGCAGACCAAGAAAAATACAGGAGCGGCATATGAAGAGGCAGGATTGTGAGAATGGTGACAGACAACCCACAGATCACCTCCAAAGACCTGTAAGAACATCTCACTGCAGATGGTGTATCTGTACATCGTCCTACAATTCAGCGCATCTGTTTGGCAGGATGATGAGAAAGAAGCCCTTTCTGCACTCACGCCACAAACAGAGTAACTTGTTGTATTCAAATGCTCATTTAGACAAGACAGATTCATTTTGGAAAAAAGTGCTTTGGACTGATGAGACAAAAATTGAGTTATTTGGTCAGAACAAAAAGTGCTTTGCATGGTGGAAGAAGAACACCGCATTCCAAGAAAAACACCTGCTACCTCCTGTCAAATGTGGTGGAGGTCCCATCATGCTGTGGGGCTGTGTAGCTAGTTCAGGGACTGGGGCCCTTGTTAAAGTCGATCGTCGGATGAATTCAACCCAATATCAACAAATACTTCATGATAATGTTCAAGCATCAGTCACAAAGTTGAAGTTACGCAGGGGTTGGATATTCCAACAAGACAATGACCCAAAACACAGTTCGAAATCTACAAAGGCATTCATGCAGAGGGAGAAGTACAATGTTCTGGAATGGCCGTCACAGTCTCCTGACTTGAATATCATCGAAAATCTATGGGATGATTTGAAGCAGGCTGTCCATCAAATTGAACTGAACTGGAAAGATTTTGTATGAAGAATGGTCAGAAATACCTCCATCCAGAATCCAGACACTCA